>JAPKLW010001936.1:0-86732 GCA_026898455.1 Plectranthus barbatus | reverse complement strand
GAAGAAGAAGAAGAAGAAGAAGAAGAAGAAGAAGAAGAAGAAGAAGATGATGATGATGAGATATCGGAGGAAGAGGAAGAAGCAATCCGGTGGGAACAAGGAAACGGAGCGGTGAAATTGGCAATTAAGCCGCTTCCTTCCGAGTACACCACTATCATTCAGAACCGAAAAGTCTTCATGATTGATTCAAGGGGTCGACGAGTCTGGACTCGACCGCCTTGGTGAGCTGATACTGAGTCGAGCCACGATGGTAAATAAGGCACTGAATGGGAGGTAACCCATTGTGTTTTCATTTTCTTTAATTAATTTCGTTTTATTTTGATTTGCTGCTTTCACTTGTTTTTATTGTCCTTTGAAAAAAAATTGAAGTCTATTTCAACCGAGGCGGAGTCTGTCACGGTCGAGACCGAGGTCCGAGATGTGGAACACTTCGACCGAGAAGGAGGTTGACAAGAAGGCTCCATCCTGGCCGAGATAGAGCTTGCCACGGTCAAGATGGAGTGCCAACAGCCCTAAAATCCACGCCAGACAGAGTCTGAAGATGAAAGATAAAAAGTTGGTGTCTGAGATCAACAACCGAGGTAAAGTTTCAATCTCTGGATCTGATCTCCAAACTTGTTCTCTATACTTTTCGAATAAGTTTTGGGGGATGAAGATTTGGGGTGTTGGAACTAAACTCTATCTTTTTATCTGCTTTATTTAATTTCTACATTGGATGTTTTTTTGGAATAAAAGAAGAAGTGGGAATTTGAGCATGAGTGAACCCCAGAATTTGTATGCGAGATTTGAATTGATTGACTTAGATTGCATTGATTGTGATAGTGGTTGAGTATGCCTATGAATGTGAAAACCGCATGATTACTTATTTTGATACTTGCGTTGGCATGATAGTTAGATGATGATTTGATGTTTACTATGGAAGAATAATTGTCCAAAGTGTGATTTTTGAGCCTGAATTTTCTTGTGAGTGCGTCTGCATATTTAAGTTTCTCTAGAACTTGCTTTGTTTCTTTTTCAAGACTGCTAGTGTGCATAGGTTTAGGAAGTGATTTTAGGCCATCTTTGTTTAGCCTATTTTCCCATACACTGTCCTAATTGAATATTTATCCCTAGTCAGCCCTTTTGAGCCTATGATATTTTCTTTCTTTAATTGTCTATGAGTTGGAAATAAATAGGGAAATCAACTCTTGTCTATGAGAGTGGGTTGGGATTTGTTTGAGAAATGATAAGATATTATAAGTGGGGTAAAAGCAAAAGATATGGTTGGGCTCTAGAAAATGAAGGAAAAAAAAAAAGAAAATAAAAAGTAGTTGTGTTTAATCCTTATAAGCTCAAATGAATATTCATGATTGTTTAAGAGCATAAAAGGATATATGAAAAAAAAAGAGCCATGATTGTGTTGAAAATCTAAGGAGTTTGGTAGATATTAATAGATAGTGGATTAAGATTGATGAGGTGGCCGCACTGAATTTGATTTTGAGTCACTTGGCCATATATTTCCCTACCTCTTACTAAAAAGCCTACATTACAACCTTGAATAAAGTCCTTTCTGATCTTAGACTTATGTGCACATATTTGCAGTGGAGATTTAGAATATTTGCAAGCCTATGGTAGAACTTGATTTGCATGACTTTTGTGTGAACTCATATTTTCCTAAACACTTGAGTGAATGAGTGAAATACTTCCCATGTGAGTCTTCCATAGTTTACAGATTTTTTGATTCTTTTAAAGTGTTGATGTCTTGTGGATTTATGAGTTTGATTGTGATGAATCTTGTGAGGCATTGCACTTCTCTTCTGCTTGAGCTTTTGATTCTTTCTTTGTTGATTGAGGACAATCAAGTGTTTAAGTTTGGGGGGATTATTAAGCTCGTAATTTTACTCTCTTATTGCATTATTTTGCTTTTCTTTTATGTGTTTTATTTATATTATCTAATAAATTGAGCATGAGAGTATAGTGGACGGTATTATGCTTGTGGTGGATGATTATGCAGGAAAAATGAAGAAAAAGTGAAGAATTGGCTAAGGAGATGAAGAAAGTCACCAAGAAGTAGCTGTCTGTTTCAACCGAGTTGGAAGCCAACTCGACCGTGGTGGAAAGGACGCAGCCCGGCCGTGGTGGACTACATCCCGACCGGGATAGAAGCTCGAAATGGATTGAAATCGGGCCAAAGGGAGATCGAGGCGAGGAGACCATCTCGGTCGTGGTAGCTTGTATCCCGGCCGAGATGCAGAGATCTGAAGCCCTAAGTCGTGCGTGTTGAAGATTTGAAAGAGGGAAAGATACCATATCAAGATATGGACGAATTTCGGAGCTAACCTACCATCCAAAGCCTTAACCCTACCACTATATAAACTCATAATTAGCTCAGAATTAAGGTTGTTGATTAGTTCCCACTTTACACATTATTCTATCTTTAATTTTCTGTTTTCACTTTAAGTTTTTCAGAATTCCTCTTTAATTTTATTGTTTGAACCTTTACTTTTTAATGCAATCTTTAATTTTCCCTGCAATATATATTTTCAATATGTTAGGCTAGAACCCTAAACAGGTTCTAGGGTTTCTCCATCTGTGATGCATGAGTAGATTTATTTATTCAAACCCTTTAATTGGTTTAAACTCTTTGTTTTTATTTTAAATCTAATTTCAATTGAAGGATCGAGAGATGAAAATTGGAATAGGTTTTAATTATTGATTGAAGGACCGAAAGGTGAAAATCGATAATAGGAAGTATGAGTCTAATGCTTTTGATTATCTGTCCGACCAAGAAGATTCCAATCGTATGAAAAATTTAATCTTTATTAAAATTGATTAATTGGTGTGTTTTGAGACCGAGAGGAGATAACAACTAATTAGTAATTTTGGTTTTAATTGCCCGACCAAGGAATTAATTCCACATTATTAGATTTTCCACCAAAATTATCTTTTCTGGGTTTGAATGTTTGTTTCTTGCATGTTGATCAGATTGGTAGATTTTCCTAGAATCTGTGCTTTTTAATATCTATGTTATCCCTTTAAATTCTTTGTTTTGAAAAACTCCAAAACCCTAAAATCGATTTGCCCAAACAAAGGATCTAAAAACTATATTCAGTATATGATTTCCCTTCGTTGTACTATCTATGTGGGATCGACCAACCCTTGGGTTGTTTATAAATTTATTTGCTCTATGCTATGATTTGTATGCAGGTTTAGCATCCGATCAAATTTGCATCGATCAAGACCCTACACCATCCAACCCAAACATTTCCCCAAAACACCCACAACCTTTTACAGAATACATGCTCAAATCATTTTCTCTAGATAAAACAACTCCCGGTGGTCGTCAGCACTTTAGTTCGCTGATGGACACCTTCTCTGTTGTTTAGAAGATGAGGAGGCAAATTGAAACCAATTGATTTACATTCCATCCACCAACTATATTGGTGGACAAGAATGACTGATTTACATTCCATCCACCAATATATCTGTAAATTATTTGAGAAGCAACATCCAACAGATTTTTGATCCCCCATATATATTTGGTGGGTATAATTTGTATTATACATCCCAAACTCGCAGCGGAAGAATTGTGAAATCACTGTTGACGACTGATTTGGAGCTGCAGCGGCTTTGCGCTCTATATTTGGAGCCCAATATTTATGTCACTATAAAGGGTGTTGTTGTTAGGACTTCACAGCGGGAGCCCTCCCCCTACAGACCGTTCATATCTTCAATGAGTCCACCACCGAACCAATATTTTAGTCCAAAGGTTGATGATCTTCAAAGATTTGGGTCTTTGATGTATTTTGGTACATCTCTGAACACTAATTACGATTCTTATGGTCAAGGTCTTTTTAATACTTTTGTTGATGAACTTGCAAGCGGGAGCGGCTCACTACTTCCCAACCTAAATGAAGAGGCTCCTGTTGATGAAAACGAACTAACAAAAAATGAGGATGAGGAGAAGCATGACCACAACGAGGAAGAAGAGGTTGGTGTTGTAACCCAAGAGTTCCATACGACCATACTGAAATAGGTGGTGGTGGCCATGTTGATCTCGATGACGATGTTGAAGCGAATTTGGACGAGGAGTCATCTTATTAATTTGGAAGATGAGTCTTTCAGACTGGATAGTAATTTCCGTCTTAATTGTACTGTTGCTGAATTCTCAGCCTGGATCTGGAATGCTGGTGGTATGACTGCTTTTATCTCAAATCTTATGCCGACCCATCCTCTACCGGAAGGCTGTGAAGTGGATGTTGAATTAAATAATTGGTTGCTTCCAATTAGGGAAGGTGATACTTCCCATTCGGCTGCTGTGAAAGATGTGTTAGCCATACTGGAGAAAGATTTGTAGTTGATCTCCTTGTTTTGGAGTAAAGATGATCTGTTCATTGCTATCGTACTGTGGCATATAGAGCAACAACAAGATTTTAAAGTACGGTGCTCCGATCATGAACGCATCATGTATGTTTGCAAGAGATCGACGAACCGCTCATTCCTAATACGGCAAATTACAGGTGTAAGTGCTGGATTGTGCATAAATTTCAACCAAATCATAATTGTCAGTTGAATCTTGCGGGCATCGGTGCCAGATCTATTCGTTCGAAGGCGGTGGCTACTGGTCGATGCAAAATCTGCACACAGATTATAGCATAGGATAAATAAATTTATAAATACCCAAAGGTTGTCGAACCCACAGGGATAGTGCAATGAAAGTAATTCATGTACTGAGTATAGTTTTTCAATCCTTTGTTTGGGTGAATTCAAATTTGAAGGGGTTTTGGTTTTTATGAAAATACTTTTGAAAGAAATTCAAATAAAATAAAGCACAGATCCTAGGGAAATCTACCAATCTTATCAACATGCAAGAAACAAATAATTCAAACCCATAAAACACTTTTGGTGGAAAACCTAGATAAAGTGGAATTAATTCCTTGATCGGGCAAATAAAACCTAGACTATTAACTAGTGATTATCTCCTCTCGGTTTCAAAAATACAAATTAATCAATCTCAATAAAAATCAGATTAATCCTAAAATTGAATTCTTCTTTGTTGGACAGAAAATCAAATGTATTAAACTCTCACTTCCTATTATTAATTTTTACCTCTCGGTCCATCAACTAATAACTGAAACCTATTCCAATTTTCATCTCTCGATTCTTCAATTGAAAAATAGATTTGAAAAAAAATCAAAGAGTTTAAACTAATTAAAGGGTTTGAAGAATTCGAATCAAAACATGTACTACAAATGGAGAAACCCTAAGATCTGATAAAGAGTTTAGCCTAACATATTAAAAATAAACATTGAAACAGAAATTAAAGATTTCATTGAAATAAAGATGGAGAAAAGTAAGGTACAAGAAAATAAAGTTGTGGTTCCAGCCCTTGAAAACTTGAAAACTACAGATTAAAATTAAAACTAAAATTGGAATGAGTGGTAGGAATTGATGAAATATGGTATTTTTCTTCTCCAAGTTCTCCCACAATTCAACTTGGTAAATTTCCTCTTCCAATTCTTCAAAAACTTGCGAATTTCCAAGTTCCCTTCTTTGAAAACACGCGCATCGACCGACATGGTTGCTGCATTGGTTGACGTGCTCCGCCATGTCGAGATCACCCTCGGATCGACTTGCCTCCTGCATTGACAATTTCACGTCGACCGACATAAGGATGTGTTGGTCGACACAAATAAGTTCCTTATGTCGCTCGTGCTGCGCTTAACGTCGGTCGAAACAGACAGCCTTGCGGCGGATTTCTTCATTATTTCATCAACCTTCATCTTTTTCAATGTTTTTTCCAACAAAACTTTGCACCACAAGAATAATACCCTCCAAAATACACTCAAGCTCAATTTATTCAAGAAACCAAACCAAAATGCAAAAAAGAAATAAGAAAACAATGCGATAAGTGAGTAGAAATATGAGCTTGTCAGCTGCCTATTTTGCAAGAAGGATGCATTGTTACGGGGCGATAAGTAAGCCCCGAGAGATTATGGCCGAGCTGCAAAGGTCATTCGGTGTTCAAACAAGTTATGGTATTGTTTTGCGTGCGCGCAATGCTACTATTTCACTTTTGTATGGTAGTATAGCCGAATCTTTTGAAATATTACCACAATACCTTGATGTGCTTGAGTAGTACAATCCAGGAACCATAACATCTCTCAATCTTGAAGCAGATGGAACATTTAAACATATGTTTGTCGCCCTGGGTGTTTGCCAAAGTGCCTACCAGTCCAATTTATTAAGACCAGTGATCGTTGTTGATGGCACGCATCTGAAGGGCAGAAACCAAGGCATATTGTTTGTAGCTGTTATGAAAGATGGGAACAAAAATGTCTTCCCGCTAGCTATTGGTGTCGGTCCGATCGAGAATGATGAGAGTTGGAGATGGTTTATGGCTCGACTAAGAAATTATTTCCAATTGAACTCTAATGCACTGATCGTATCTGACCAGCACATTAGCATCTCAAATGCGGTTAGTTATATATTTTTTAGAACAGCACACGACCTTTGTTACTACCATATGCTGAATAAACTCACAGGCTATGGTCCAGGCATCATTAAACTGTATCAATGGGCTGCCTATGCCTATCGTGGAGTGGAGTTCAGGCAGGCTATGGACAGAATTAACGAAGGAAATCCTACTGCCTTTGACAAGCTCATCACTGTTGGACCTGAAAAGTAAGCTAGGTTATAGTGTCCGGTGAATCGTAACAGCTTCTTGACTACTAATGAGGCTGAGGTTTTTAATGCAAGACTGCTAGATGCTCGTCATTTGCCGATATGTTCCATAGTTGAATCATACTGTGTGATTGTCAAAAAATGGTTTGACCAGAGACGGGTTAAGGCAGCAGCACGAGAAGACCAATTGACAAAGGAGGTCGTTCAAAAGATATTGCCCCTTGTTGAGATTTCACATACCCACATGGTTGTTAGCATATCCGGGGGCAAATTCAAGGTCAGTGACAGTGAGCAAACTTAGATGGTCAACCTAAATTTGCGATCCTGTCAATGTCGTGAGTTTCAGCTGGATTTGATACCATGCTCTCATGCAATTGCTGCTATTCGGTATGGTATAATTCATTTTGTATCAACATCATTTAATTGTTCCGATGACTCATTATTATTAATTGGCAGGACCAACAGAGATAACTTGTACGATTACATTCACGATTACTACAAGACTAATACTTTGCCAGTAGAAGCGTGCATTCTCTTCCACCTCATCATGAGTGGCAAGTTTCAAACCGTGCAGGATCAATTAAAGTTAGGGGTGACAATTCATGCGGATCGGGTTGTTATCGTGTCGATCCGTTATCGATCTGATCCGTTAAGAAAATCTAAATCTGTATCCGTATCCGATCCATTGCTCAAATCCGTATCCGCACAAATTCGATCTGTATCCGTTAAGGATCTGATAAAAATCCAATCCGAATGATCTGATATGTATCCATCCGATAAGGATCCAATCCAATTGATACAATAATAATATGTTTCAATAAATACAATAATTATTCAATAAAAATGCGATAAAATAATATAAAATATTCATATTTGGTTGTTCTAGTATTGTAGTAGATGAATAAATAAAATTTCAACTTCGTTTGAAATTAAAATTCTCAATCAAACATCCCAAAATATATAATAAGTCAACATAGATAAATTTTAAATTTAAATACTAGATCACAAAGCTTTTGAATTCCAAATACCCAACAATTCTTCACCTTAGTTGTCAACACTCCACCTACAAATTTGAAGGAGAAAAATATTAATTAGAACTTTAAAATTTATAATAATAATATAAATTATAATAATTACATTTCATCAATCATGGTAACATTGCAAGAATTGAGGCAATGGACGAGCATTTAGACGAATCAAAAATACTTTCAAAACTCAAGTTCAAGACCTCACCAACTAGTTCATTAGTTGACATAGTTTCATTAAAAACTTAAAGTTGAGAACAAAAATAAATAAAAAAAGAAAAGAAAATTATTAAGTTTTTTACTATGAAGAAAATAAATGTTAAAAAATATAATGAAAAAATAAATAAAGAAATACAGTTTTGGTGGAGAATGAAAAAGAAAGAATAACAATAATGTAGAACCAAGAGATTTGAGTTTTTGAAGGGAATCATGAACCTAATTTAATATATTGAAATGAATTTAATAATTATTATACTTAAATAAATTGATAAAAATACAATAATTTATTAATGGATATCCGTATCCGATCCAAATCCAATCCGTTTAACAAATTATCCGATCTGATCCGTATCCAATCCGAATCCGATCAGAAATTCTCGTGTCCTTATCGTGTCGATCCGATAAGGATACGTATCCAATAAGCCTCAATCCATATCCGTTATTATCATGCGGATTTGTGTTGGATTCTCGAGTCGGATAAAAAACTGCCAGCCTTAATTAAAGTACTTCCTCCAAACATAACTCGTCGAGCAGGTCGCCCTAGAAATAGTCGAAGACCTTCTGGTGTGGAGCATTCACGAGTTGCCAGCATTAGCAGCAATAGATGATGCGCTCATAAACATTGTAGCGTGTGTGGATCTGAACAACATACGAGGCGATTATGTCCGGAACGAGCTGCAAACACCGATGCTTAACTTTGGTCCCATGGCATCAACATAATATTTTTTATTAAAATAAAATGTGCGTCGGCACCGACCTAATAATTTTTATTAAAATAAATATATTCATGTGTCGGTCGGCTTTGGTGCCTTGAATCATAGTTAATTTTTTTATTTTCCTTCAAATAAATCTTTATAAACTCAAAGTGACTGTTGGTTTGTCCTATTGTTGAATTATTAAGTGTGATATGCATTGCCAGCTGTATTTCACTTCCGAGCATATCTACTAAATTATTGGAACCACTACTCATTATCATTATAAATAAGTTCAATGAACTTCACAATATTACACATTTCATGGTAGATGAGGACGCACCAAAAGCTGGAAATGAAAGAAATTTTCAGGTACATGATGAATATGTGCTTTAAATTTCAACTACTTGTCAAATAATATGCAAATACGAATTTAAATGCAATATTATCATTGATTATAATTTTTTGAAAATATTCTATTTATTGAATTTTAGTGCTTGGCACTACAAATTAATTCTGCTCCAATTAAGTAACACTAGGCCACTTATAACCATTTATGTTTAGATATGACTACAAGGAGTGTTTTGTACATGATGAGTAGTAAATTCTAGTCTTTGAAGTCATATCTAAACATAAAATGGTTATAATTGGGCTATTATTACTTAATTCGAACAGGATAAATTTATGTTGAAAATGAGATTTAGTAAATAAAATATTTTTCACTTTAATAATCTTTGAATTTTCTTGCATTTATTTTCGTATTTGCATTTTTATATGACCAGTAGTTTAAATTTCACATATTCATTATGTGCAGTTACATATATTGCAACGTGCATCTTCACGAGGAGCAAGAATATCAAAGTTTTTTTAAAAAAATTTGTTGCAATAAAATAATCGTTTGTAAATATTTACTTGTCTTAATTTTTTTGATGTACATTGGCGTAGCATAAATACAAAAGTTTCACTAATTAAAAAATTGGGGTCAGTCGGTGCCGGGTCGGTATCATTTGCTAAGACACCGACCTACGTGGCAAATTTCCACGTCGGTCGGCCTCGGGGGTCTGTGACAAACATCGACCCACGTGGCCAAGACACCGACAAACATTGACTCACACTCAGTTTTAAGATTTTCAAAATTTTGAAGCAAAGTGGTGTGAACTTCTTTGAGTTTTGCCAGTTCCTCGTTGACAGACTGAGAGTTTTTAATCACATTGGTCATAACTAAAACTTGATTCTTCTGTGAGGAGTTTTCACCGGCCAAGACATTTTTCAAATCGTAAAATTTTTCAAATTCTTTTGAAAGAATGTCAAGTGTGATGTCTTCTGAGTCGGAGCAATGCGACCCAGTTTCATCTAAGATGCATGCTGAAATGCTAGAAGCTGAAGGTAGTAAGTTTACATGCTCACTTGAGGCAGTGAGTGCAGTCTTAGTTTCTACATCCTCATCAGTTTCTTTGCCAAATGCGACCATAAAAGCAAGGAGGGCATCTTCCTCCGATTCGTTATCAAAAGTGTAGTAGCCTTGGTCATGATCCGGTATGTCCGGCACTTCTATTCTGGTCAGCTTAGCTTGAGCTACTGCCTTTGATGCTCTTCGCTCAATGATCTTCTTGAGCCTATCTCTCTCGTCTTTGTCCACCCGAGGACATTCAAACTTGAGGTGGTCCGGAGAGTTGCATTCAAAGCAGGACCTAGGAGTTCTCTTGACGAATCTCTTCTCGTCAGTTTTTGGAACCTCCTCTTTGCCTTTGGCCTTTTCAAGGAGCTTTTAGTATATAAAACCCAATCCAGCAATCCTCAAAGCAAACTAATAACAGGATGGAACTCTATCTAATACCAAATAGATTCATAACTTGGATGTCGAACCCATAGAGAATGATGTAGGGAAATAAACTCATGTACTAAAACATAGTTTTTGGATAAATTGTTTGAGCAATTAGAAAATAGATTTTTGGATTTTTTATAATAAAAATAAAGATTTAAAGCAAATAAAGTATAACACAGATCCTAGGGTTGAACTTCTACTCTGGATAACATGCAAATAAATAATCAATCATATTCATGCAACAGGAGAGATATCAGATAAGTGTTAAAATTTCATTGGTCCAGCAAATAATAACTAGATTACTAATAAGTGACTATCTCCTCTCGGTCTCAAAAATACCTATTAATCAATCTCATAATATCAACAGATTTAAATCCCTACAAGCTAGTACTTCTTGTTCCGACAGTACAAATTAAATCATTCATTCCAATCCCACTATCAATATTCAACTCTCAGTCCTTCTACCAATAGCTAGAATCTAAACCAGTTTTCACCTCTCGGTCCTTCAATTAATTTAGAATTATAAAATAAAATAGGAATCACAAACCATCATCAATTAATTAATCAATCAACCCTAAGCATGCATCCGGAACAGTTGTACAAACCCTAGAATCTACTAGGAAAATTAACTAGACATAAATAAAATAAAGAGAAATAATTAAAAGAAAAATAAATTGCATAAATAAAATAGGAATTCTCAAATACATAAATAAAATAAAAAAAACTAAAGACTAAAAATACTACAGAAATTGAGGAGAAGAAAGATATAGGGACTAAGGTCCCCATAGGGAGGTCCACATAGGGAGATCCAATGAATAATCTAATCTAGAGGGGTATTTATAGAGTTTGTGTAGGCTTTACATGGCATAATTATATAAGGAATAAGATTAGATTTGATGTAAATCTTAATCTTAATATCCCTTCTTACATATTTCTTCATTTTTGGGTCTTCAAGGCTTCCAAGTTGATGTATATCTTTTGTTTCCATCAATTCTCGCCCAAAAACTTGTAAAATCGCACTTTCCTTCCAAAATTGACCCGGATGTCAATTGTCAGTCTGCCTGTCGATCAATGCAGAGGCTTCATGTCGATCGTAATCCGGCATGTCGATCGATATAGAGGCTTCGCCAGAAATCTCTCACTTCGACCCTTCTGCGCAGTCTCACGGTTTTGCCATAACTTTTGCTCCCAAACTCCGATTGACCCAATTTCAGTTGCATTGGAAAGATAATTCAAAGATCTTTCTAGTGATTTGCTCCATTAGCTCAAATTATACATGTGGAAGAAGTTGTGACTGTTCTTTTGAATATCTACTATTTTCAGTACGGGTTCCAATGAATTTAGCCTCAATCCTGCAAAATCTTACCATACCAAGCATAAAACCACTCTAGATAGACTCATGCAACAAAAATAAAGGAAATAAACAAAAACACAATGAAAACAACTAATTAATCAAACAAAATATGAACTCATCACTCGGCCACTGAGCTTTCACCTTCTTTCTGATGAGATCCTGAAGTGGATGGGATCTCCTTCATTTGAGTGCTAGAGTGAGTTGCACGACACTCGGTTTGGAAGGTTTTCTTGGGTCTCCACTTTGAGTCTCTTTTTATGAAGTAGGCTGCATCCTCAGCCTGGGAGCTAGGAGAGCTGGCTACTCTCACAGCTTCGTTCTTGTTCACCATCTGTATATCCTATTCATGGGCCTGGAGTTGGGTGAACAATTCCTCCGTAGAGATCTTGGAAAGATCCTTCTCCTTCAAGGTGGTTGTTTTCACAAACCAATCCTCCTTGGGCATCTTGGACAGTATTTTGGCATTAATAATTTGTTCCTCAGTTCCTTCCAAGTGCCGATGTTGGACTTATCCAACGCAGTAAACCATGACTGGGCCTTGTCGCACAGAGAAAAGGCAAAGAGCCTCATTCGCATGGCACTCTTGCTGACTCCATTGATCTTCACGGTGTTGCAGAGCATGATAAACTTGTCGAGATGAGCATAGGGGTCCTCAGTAGCTCGGCCCCCATACTGATTCTGCTGAACCATCTGCACCAACCCAGTCTTCAGCTCAAAGTTATTGGCATTGATGCCAATGCTGAAATCAGTCTCCTGGAACTTAGGTCTGTATCTCTTCTGGATAGCATCTTCATCCTCGTCAACATCAATCCCTAGATCATCATCCTCATCTTCATCATCTGAGGATTCATCAGGTGGATCGTTGTTCCCATTTCTGCCTCTTTCCTGCTCCAGCATAACCATCCGCTCTCGCATGGCGTGCATCTCTCTCAAAAGCTCAGCTGTCTGCTCAGGAGTAAGGTTGGGGATGTTCTCTTGATTTTCCTCAGCCATCTTGACTGTTTCACTGCTGGAGGCGGCTTCCTCTCGGTGTCTCCGGCTGTTGTTTCTTCTGCACGTAGCCTCAATCTCAGGGTCGATAGGAATCGGTGCCTTACCACTCCTCCTTGTGTGCATTAACTACCTGAAAATCAGTTACGGGAAAAGTGAGTATACTCAGAACAGCAATTAAACTGAAATAAACTAACTAACACACGAATTAAAAAATAAAATAGAAATAATTTGAAAAATAACTTCTCTGTCGGTCGACAGAAAACTTGTCGATCGACAGGATTCTGTCGATCGAAATTTTCTCTGTCGGTCGAAACAGAGAAAAAATTTAAGGGAAAAACTGGCGAAAATTTTTAAAGGAAATAATAAGAAATTTTGGAAAACTTGAAAGGGAAATTAGAATTAAAATTACAACTTAAATCAACAACCCTAAATAGATTCAATAACAAGATAATTCTTAACAATCCCCGACAACGGCGCCAAAATTTGATCACTATTTTTTATAATGATTTTTTATAGTGTAGTGACAAGTTAATATTATCGATCCTACGGAGATTGTAATATCGAACACCTCATGTATTGAACCATTTGTTTTCGGTTTGTTGTCCAAGTAAACAGAATTTTAAAAGGGTTTTGAGATTTAAAACTAATTTTACAAGAAAATTAAATTAAAGCAAGTAATTAAAATTGGGTTTAAAAACACTAAAGAAAATATCAGATTCCAGGGCAAGTTCATGTCAAGGATAGCATGCAAGGGAATTTCATCGATCAATTTAAAATAAAGATTTGGTGGAACATCAGGAAAATATTACAAATTCCAGGGTTTGGCAATTCATAAAGTAGATTATTAATTTCTTATATCCTTTCGGTCTCTAGGAAAATTAACAACTCCTTAAAAACATCAGATTTATTCCTATGGATTAAATTCCTCTTTTCAGACATAATAAAAATCCATATTATCAATTCTTAAATCCATTAATCAATTTTCACTTTTCAGTCTCAAATTAATTAATTATAAAACCTTATCAAATGGCCAATTTAATCAGATTTATAAAAGCACAAGAATTGATAAACCAATTAAAAATATTGATCGATTTATTCATCTAAACATGCATCCAAGACAATCACATAAACCCTAGAATCTGAATAAGGATTTACCTACTCATATTCATGTTAAACATAATCATGAAAGGATAAAACCTGTAATAAAACATCATAGAGAAAACAAGCCTTGATATTGCATCCAATCTTCAAAGGTTCGAGTCCAATCTCACCACAAAGCAAAAGCAACTCAAGAACAAGAAAAACTCTAGGGTTCAAGTCTCAAAAACAGCATGAATGGCAAAAATCGCCTAAATAGAATAATATATACTAGGTTTAAATTGTCCCAATATGGAAATAAATTAAAAACAGCAACTTCCAATTTCCCGACCCGAATTTCGATCGACACCATGCCCGTCAATCAAAATGGGTACTTCGAACTCAATCCTTCCAAAGCTATGTTGATTCTTAGTGTCGAACCTCCCTGTCGGACGAAAAACTTTCTGTCGGTCGACAGAATCTCAGTCGGTCGATTTTCATCCTGTCGACCGCTCTGAACTCCACTGAACTCTCGATTCTTCACCTGCCTCGGTTTCGATCGACACAATGTCTGTCAATCGACACAGAGGACTTCACCACACGGCTCTTTTTCTCACTTAGCCCATTTTTTCTCTAAAAACCTGTATTTTTCAGCATGACAAGCAAATTAGGTACAAAAGTCATGCGATGCTCAGAATTCAAAGTAAACACATCCTAAATCTATCAAAACAAAGAGAAAAGTGCACTTATCAATCACCTCTTCAACGAGGGATTCTGGTAGGGAAGACTATCGAATCAAGCTGATTCCTCTTCTTTTCCTCTGAAGACCATTCATTGTAAGGTTTTTAAACCGTTGTTGGTCCTTCACCTCCGAGTGGCATGAAGACCTTGATGGGTACTCTCTCTAGAACATCAACCATCTCAGGATGGAAGCTCTTGAGTTGTATTGTGGATCTCTTCTTCCATATTGCAAATTTCTCTGCGGAGTACGGAGAAAGCTTCGAATACTCATGATGAATATTTGATAACCTGTGATCTAGACAAGAAAAGTGCAAGGAAAATGGATCTGATCCTAAGCGATTTCAAAGCAATCAGCGTAGAAGAGGAGTGACCGCTCTGATACCACTTGTTGGTCTCGAAATCAGAGTATTTAGTGCTCAGCGAAAATTTTAAGGAACTCTCACTTATCAAAACTGGTTGTTCTGAACCAGCTTGGTTTGTCGAACTTAAGCTTTTAAGGTCAAGCTAAGTAATCGTTAATCAGTTTCAATATATACTTCAACGCTTAAGTGTTGAGTTTTAAGGATGAGAAAACTGATAAATGAAAGCTATAAACGACAAAAGGTTTATAGTGGTTCGGACAAAAAAGTCCTACGTCCACTCTTCAGACAGATTCTGGAAATTCACTAAGTGTCGGATTACATGGTGCATTTTCCATACAACTAACTTGTATTAAAATCCCAGTTTAGGAATAGTAATGCACATGAATGAGGAATTAAACCGAAAAGTCACATGAGATCCACTGTACCACTTTTCATGTTACACTTCTTATACCACTATTAAAATTATTAATTTTTATTTAACATATTATTTATTTCAATTTATTTTAGTTCAAATTAATTTTATAAGTTCAATGGTAGGGTTCATCCTACCCAATTAGGGTATATAATATTTTTTTGTAATTAATTTTCAGTTTTTAACAAAAATATGATTATTAAAATTGATTAATTCATAATCATAATTTGTGTTCTTATAATATTTTTGTTTTTGTTCATAAAAATCAATTAGAGTATATATTGTATTATATTTATTTTTTATTTTCGTAAAAACATTTATTAAAATTCGTAAACGAGATAGTGGTACACTATAGTGGTACAGAGGATTTGATCCCCGAAAAAGTAGCTACCATGCCCTTGGTAAATCTCTCATTAATGAAAAAGGAAGGCAAGCCAAAGTATGTGGTATTAATGAAAAGTAGCTACCATGCCCTCGAAAGATAGTTTAATTATCAATTCATGACTCGAAAGATCCCGAAAATTCTCAAATTCAGGACCCAAAAGATTATAAAATTCTCAATCTAGGACCTCAATATCAGGTTCCTGGATTGAAAATTCATCTTTCGGGTCCTGAACTGATAATTAAACAATCTTTCACAGATCTTGAATCGACAATTCTCCTTAAAATTATTATTCTTTATTTAATACTCCCTCCGTCCCTAATATTTAGGGACGGAGGAGTGTGCACAATAACCAATGTGCATTAGTGTAGAAGAATTAATATTTTATTGATGAGTGGGAAAAAAGTTACCTTTTTAGGAAATGAGACTAATAAATGGGACGGACCGAAAAGGAATATGGGACTAATATGATGGGACGGAGGGAGTATTTTTTATATTTTTATAATTTAGATTAACTTTATAAGTTCATAACCATAGGATTTATCCCATCCAAATAGGGCATACAATTTTTTTTGCAAATAATTTTCAGTTTTTAATTAAAATTTGATTATTAAACCCTAAACCCTTTTCAGTTTTTATACTTAATTTTTGTTTTTGTAAAAAATAATTATTAAAATTAGTAATCGATACAATGGAACACCAATCTGATCCGTTGAATTGAGACTGTGGACGATCCGGATCAAATCATGTGTTTCATAATGGTGTTTCAATGTCTCGATTACTAATTTTAATAATTGTTATTATGAAAATACAAATTAAATATAATACAATATACTCTAATTGATTTTTAAGAACAAAAACAAAAGTTTTATCTGAACACAATTAGGGTTATGAATTAATCATTTGTTGGGAACTGATGATAGTTCTTTATCTTTATTTTGGTGTGTCAAAACATTCAGAGGTGTCAGTTATCTTGAGTAACTGTTTAGAGTGATTCAAAATTGTAACCTTGTATATGTTAATTGAGTTGTAATACTGTAGGAATCATCTATTGAAGAAATCAGACAATATCTAATCTATACTGGTTACTTGAAGATCGAATGTTTGCGTAACCACTCAAAGCCTAGGGTAAATCTCTCATTAATCAAATGAAAAGGAAGGCAAGCGTTTCCAAAGAATGTGGTATTAGTTATATTGTGATGGATGTGTCTAAGAAAAATTACACAGCCGGTCCATAATTGCATTTAAGAATATATGGAAAAACCTGCAAACTATGCCATGGCATGTAAATGGTCACGATTCGTAACCTCCTTTTGTTGAAAATCCTCCGGTATTTATAACTGTGAGGTTGATGATTTGAAATAAATACCCTTTAGAGACAAATTGGAAGATGTCCAATCGGATGTCTTTGTTGACTGTTGCGGTAGGCGGGTAGGTGGTGCTTTTTCAGAGTTTGCGCACCTGCTCCGCCTTTTTCTGACAGCGACAGTGACGTTTCATCTTTGTGTCAGAACGGCAGTGTTTGTCAGTTTGAGGAGTCTCGGACCGGGTGTCCTAGGTATCGAAACTCGAAGTTTCGTGCTTGCAGACTTCAAGGAATCTCCAATCCTTAAAGTCTATACTTGTCAGTACGTTCCTCAAATGATTCTTCTTGTTTCATTGCGCTAGGACCTGGACTAGGAAATCCATACTGGTGCCGTCATACTTGCAAGTCCATGCTGATGATGACATCCTTTAGTGTACGCTCGGTCACTATGTTGGTAAATTTGGTGTACTAGGTGTGACCATATTGGCTTATCCTATACTTGCTGAAATCAAACTTGTCAGCTTAGACTCATAAATCTTCCAGACTTGAAAGTAACTTGTATTAAAATCCCAGTTAAGGAATAGTAATGCACAGGAATGAGGAATTAAACCTAAAAGTCACATGACATTATCTTTACCACTTTTCATATTCTACTTCTTATACCATTATTAAAATTATTAATTTAATATTTTTTTATGATTTCAATTTATTTTAGTTCAAATTAATTTTATAAGTTCAATAGTAGGGTTCATCATACCCAATTTGGGTATATTATATTTTTTTGTAATTAATTTTCTGTTTTTAACAAAGATATGATTATTAAAATTGATTAATTCATAATCATAATTTGTGTTCTAATGAAATTTTGATTTTTGTTCTTAAAAATCAATTAGAGTATATTGTATATTTTAGTAAAAAGAATTATTAAAATTAGTAAACGAGATAATAGTACACTAAGTGGTACACCATGTAAAAATACTCCTCTTTTTTCCCAGCACTAGCATACAAAATTTGAGTTGTTAGATTACCTTGTCCACAACTCATCAAGTCGCCACAATTTCTTCTTGTTTTGTCCAGTCAACAAAATTATATATCAAGGATTAAAGGCCAAGCTTCATTTATGTAGTAATTGGAATTGTCAAGGTTGGGAAGTTTGTCTGTCAAAGTAGATTAACCTTTAAAAACCAACAGGAAGAAAGGTCGTCACGCATAGAAACAAAACTAATTTAAACATATCATGTCATTGCAACGCAAAATCATTTTTTTTCATTCTATAAGCAACATAATTATAAAATGAACTGCAGTAAGAAGTACGTATATATATGTACATGAAATGTTAAATAGTAAATTAATTAAGTAATGCATATGAATCGAAAATTGATCTCAACAATTGATTTTAAAGTAAACGTAACTAATAAATGGTTGAATGTTAAATATGATATCTACCACGTGCACAATTGATTGAAGTGCTGTTGTATCATAAATAATTAAATACGTTAGGTGGCAGGTAGTTTACATATAATTAAAGTCGAACCATGGCGATAGAGTAGGTGTTGGTCCCAAATTCAGAGTATATATATGCACAGAAAAATTTTAACAAGCTTGCACTTCCAGAACTAGTTGTTCAAGTTATCAGTTTTGGTTTCAGAAACTGTTTGATTAGCGAGAAAATTATACTTGGTCAAATTCAAGTGTACTACAATTGGAATTTTATAGACGGTTTTGCCTACGGCCAAAATTGGAATTTTATAAAACTGTCTATGTTATCGACGGTTTGATTTTACTTTTTTTTCAAAAATTTAAAGAAACCGTCTATGTAATAGACGGTTTTTAAAAAAAATTATTTTTGAATTTTTGTAATTTTTAGATAACCGTATTTGTTTCATCTGTTTCATAATGGTGTATCAATGTCTCGATTACTAATTTTAATAATTCTTATTATGTAAATAAAAAGTATATATAATACAATATATTCTAATTGATTTTTAAGAACAAAAACAAAAGTTTTATCTGAACACAATTATGGTTATGAATTAATCATTTGTTGGGAACTGATGATAGTTCTTTATCTTTATTTTGGTGTGTCAAAACATTCAGAGGTGTCAGTTATCTTGAGTAACTGGTTAGAGTGATTCAAAATTGTAACCTTGTATATGTTAATTGAGTTGTAATAGTGTAGGAATCATCTCTTGAAGAAATCAGACAATATCTAATCCATACCGGTTACTTGAAGATCGAATGTTTGTGTAACCACTCAAAGCCTAGGGTAAATCTCTCATTAATCAAATGAAAAGGAAGGCAAGCGTTTCCAAAGAATGTGGTATTAGTTATATTGTGATGGATGTGTCCAAGAAAAATTACACAGCCGGTCCACAGTTACATTTAAGAATATGTGGAAAAACCTGCAAACTATGACATGGCATGTAAAAATACTCCTCTTTTTCCCAGCACTAGCATACAAAATTTGAGTTGTTAGATTACCTTGTCCACAACTCATCAAGTCGCCACAATTTCTTCTTGTTTTTTCCAGTCAACAAAATTATCAAGGATTAAAGGCCAAGCTTCATTTATGTAGTAATTGTCAAGGTCTGGGAAGTTTATCTGTCAAAGTAGATTAACCTTTAAAAACCAACAGGAAGAAAGGTCACGCATAGATCGAAACAAAACTAATTTAACCAAATCATGTCATCGCAACGCAAAATCATTTTTTTCTCATTCTATGAGCAACAGAATTATAAAATGAACTGTAGTAAGAATTACGTAAATATATATACATGAAATGTTAAATAGTAAATTAATTAAGTAATGTATATGAATCGAAAATTGATCTCAACGATTGATTTTAAAGCAAACGTAACTAATATCTGGTTGAATGTAAAATATGATGTATACGACGTGCACAAATGATTGAAGTGATGTTGTATCATAAATAATTAAATACGTTAGGTGGCTGGTAGTCTACATATAATTAAAGTCGAACCATGGCGATAGAGTAGGTGTTGGTCCCAAATTCAGAGTATATATATGCACAGCCGAAAAGTTTTAACAAGCTTGCACTTCCAAAACTGGTTGTTCAAGTTATCAGTTTTGGTTTCAGAAACTGTTGTTTAGCGAGAATATTATACTTGGTCAAATTCAAGTATACTCCAACACTTAGAGAATGTTGGGTTTTAAATCCACACACACAAAAAAGAAAAGCAGTAAATATAAAGGATTTATAGAGGTTCAGAACTGAAGTCTTACGTCCTCTCGTCATATGATAAGTCTTGAAATTGCTAAGTAAGGTTTACAATGGTTTAGAACGATCTATCGCCTTGCTGGTAGAGACCACCGTCTGCCTGCTTCAAGCTCACTTGCCTAGTTCTTTGCTCGCCGCTACTTCTTTAGATGTGGAGAGAGGACACATCTCACTGCCTCCAGCTGGTCGGTGACAATTTTAGTTCTTCCCGGAACTTGTTGCTTGGGGTGTAAACACCCGTGGGAGTCAACTACAGGAGAAGTAGTGATTAAGAGTTGGTTTCTTACTTGAAAAGTAAGAAGACCAAAAGAAATAACTCTAGCAGAAATGCTAAGAGTCTCGTGTCCAAGAATGGCACAGTTTGTTTCTTAAAACTGGTTAAAATCGTGTGATTAAGATTTATCAAATTCATAGAATACACTACCAACTTGCGAGTTCCTGGGTTTCTAAAGAGCAATAACATAAGGAAATACAGCAATAAAAACACGGGGATATTATAGTGGTTCGGATGCTAAATGATCCTACGTCCACTTTTCAGTTTACAGGTGGTGTAACTGGTTTATCCACAGTTGCGGGAAGCTCTTCCGTCCTCCAGCTTGCTGCTCACCCAGCTAGACCTCTTGCAGGTGGTTTCTTCAGATCTGGTGCAGGCTTTACTTAGAACGCATCGCTAGGCCTACCAGCTGGTTAGTGTGAGTTTTAGAGTTTCCACAGAACTTTGACAACAGATCAGTATGATTTAAAAGTAAGTCTTGGTTTCTAAAAGAAGTTTCGGAAACCTTCCTCGGATTTGACTCATGATATGAGAAGAACTCCGGAATAACTCTAGCAAAAATGCTAAGAGCCTCAGTGTAAGAACACGAAATCAGTTTGAGCGCTTGGGAAGATGGATTATATCGGCATGCGCTCTTTCTTCCAGCGTTTGCTGGCTCTCCCTTCTGCTCACTTGCGTTGTATTAGTAATTTGAACAATTAATAATTATTAAAATAAAAAATCTTGAATTGACTTACAATTTAAATTCTATAATTTGAAGGGACTACATTAATTAAATTTAATTTAAATATGCTTTCTTATTATTTTTAATGATTAATGAAATTTAAATTTAAATCAATAAAAAACAATTTCCATTGCGATCAGATCAAATATTGACATTGCTATTTTGTATTGATTCAATTATCACTATCGATTTCATTTACTTCTTTTTTATTATGTTTTTAAAAATATTTAAAAATAATTTTCAATGTTTCACCGGATTCAAAATATGGAAATAATTAGTTGCATTAATAGATCATTAATTAAACTATTTAGTTCATTAATTATTAATTGAAAATATTCTATACACAAGCACAAAATATGCACAGAAATGAATTATTATTATCTTATAATAATAATGAGTACAAAATTAAAAAAAAATAGATAGAAAACTAATTAAGTAAACTTTTTCAAAAAAAATAAACTAGAGGTCCCCGATTAGAGTTAGTGCGTGCGAAAGCTTTAATGAGTGTGGGCCCGATTCATTTATCGGCTAACTATTAAGAAGACCAAAAGAAATAATTCTAGCATAAATGCTAAGAGTCTCGTGTCCAAGAATGGCATAGTTTGCTTCTTAAAACTGGTTAAAATCGTGTGATTAAAACTTATCAAAGTCATACAATACACTACCAACTTGCGAGTTCTTGGGTTTCTAAAGAGCAATAACATAAGGAAATAAAGCAATAAAAACACGGGGATATTATATAGTGGTTCGGATGCCAAATGATCCTACGTCCACTCTTCGGTCCATTGATTGGAATTCACTAGAACAAATTACAAGTGGTGTAATTTGTCTATCGACAGTTGCGAGAAGCTCTTCCATCCTCCGGCTTGCTGCTCACCCAGCTAGTCCTCTTGCAGGTGGTTTCTTCAGATCTGGTGGAGGCTTTACTTTGAACGCATCGCTAGGCCTACCAGCTAGTCAGTGTGAGTCCTCTTGCAGGTGGTTTCTTCAGATCTGGTGGAGGCTTTACTTTGAACGCATCGCTAGGCCTACCAGCTAGTCAGTGTGAGTTTTAGAGTTTCCACTGAACTTTGACGACAGAGTATTATTTTGTTGGATGCAACAAAATACACCTAGTGATGCAATGCAATTTTAAACATGAAAAACTGCAAGTACTGGGAGATGCGAGAATAAATAAAATAAAATGAAATAAGTCGAGTCAAGCAGTCCCTCTTCCGCAAGACAAATTGGCCAACGTAGTGCTCGTTGCCCGGCAATCATCCCCAAAAGTAAAACGGCTTCGTCTTCCACAAGGCATTGCCGCGGTCGTAAAAGCTCCGGCGAACTGAACGGAGGTGGAAACTGAGCAAGCAGGAAATGCTTTGGAGAGAATGCAATTTGAGAAGTTGCAGTATTATTGCTATAAGAATGTCTTTGACATGCTCCTAAGAAATTCCTATTTAAAGGCTAGAGGCAAGTTCCACATATGGAAGCTGGACCATTACGGGCGAGAATCACGGCATTGACTAGGGAGTCAAGGGCGTAACACATGGGATTGATTGAGCATGATTAGACATGCCCAATTTACACAATTCCCACAGGGAATTGATTGAGCATGATTAGACATTCCTGATTTACACAATTCCCACATGGCTGACTCATCATCCACGTGGCATCCACAGTGTGCCATGTTGACCAGCCACATAGACACGAGCCCAACGAGCTCAACAGCCCATTCGAACGAGTCCACAGGCTCACCTTATCAACTGTGTTACTTCGTGGACTCATTTCTCACTCACCGAAATTTGGATTTGAGAAAATTAATTTAATTACGAAAAAATTAAATATTTCACACGGAAATTCCTTATTGAATATTCCCAAATTTCCAACAATCCCCCCCATGAGTGGAAATGCCTAAATGCATAGCCAACTCATTTTTCGAGAAACATTAATGCACCTGAAGAGGTTGCTTGTGGCTTTGAACCTTTCATCTTCAATGTCATCAGGTATACTGGCGGCTTAGTGGTAAGGGTACCTTGAACTACTCCCCCATCGTGTGCACCTAGTCAACAACATTGAAACATTAACGTCGTAACCTCCATTCATTCTCACGTTTGGTTCCATTTTGGGCCATGGAAGCCCCCTTTGGTTTCATAAGTGTTCATTTGAAGTGGCCCCCACTTCCACTTATATAAGTGATCTCCTATTCAAAGTATCATGTCGTACTCAACCATCACGAGGTTTTCAGGAGTCATTAAAAGTCATTCAAGACTTATCCTATACCACATGTAGGTCCATAACACCTCACTTGCTCAATTAGGGAAGGGTTGATAATATCATCTTCAAGGCATCACCACTAAAGAGTGTATCATCTTGTCGGTGTTATAACTCGAACTTGTATAGCTTAGTTTTCCCATTGAACCCAGTTCTTGGGATCTCCAATCATCTAGGTTGGGTATCCACTATACTCATTCATAGTGTGGATTTCAATCCCATTCCCTCTACAAATTTATTCATTTGATCTCGATTTAACCCTTTGGTTAGCGGATCCGCAAGATTATCTATTGATTTCACATAATCAATATATATTATTCTATTCGAGATCAATTGTCTAATAGTGTTGTGTTGACGACGAATGTGTCTCGACTTACCGTTATACATGTTACTCTGTGCTCGTCCAATCGCTGCTTGGCTGTCGCAGTGAATCATCACTGATGGCACAGGTTTGCTCCAACATGGAACATCCTCTAAGAAATGTCAAAGCCACTCTGCTTCTTCACCGGCTTTATTTAAAGCAATAAATTCAGATTCCATTGTGGAGCGAGCTATACAAGTCTGTTCCGTTGATTTCCATGACACTGCCCCCCACCGAACATAAATACATATCCACTTGTGAAGTATGAATCACTTGAATCAGGGATACAATTAGCATCACTGTACCCTTCAAGTACAGGTGAAAATCTCGTGTAGTATAGCCCCAAGTTAAGAGTATACTTTAAGTATCTCAAAACTCTCACAAGACCCTTCCAGTGTTCCTTACTGGGATTGCTCGTGAATCTGCTCAACTTATTCACTGCATATATGCAAGATCCAGTCTAGTAGAGTTACTCAAATACATTAGACTTCCAATGACCCTTGCATATTCCTCTTGACCTACAGGGTCACCCTTGTCCTTACTAAGGTGTTCCATCGGTGTTTTGGCTGATGGACTATCATTAGCGTTGAATTTCCTCAACACTTTCTCAACGTAGTGAGATTGTGATGGAATGATTCCATTAGGTCTCCTCTTCTTTCACATTCGGATTATCCGATTTGTGTACTAGGAATCGATAAGCAGCACTATTCAAAGCGTACCTTATAAATATGCAATCAATTGTTTTGGGTCCAATTGCAACTTGTTTAGGTAAAGGCATTTCAACCTTTGCTAAATAACCCCACACCTTAAGATACTTGTAGGACGGTTTTCATCCTTTCCACATCTCATAAGGGGTTACCTCTTTTCCTTTAAGAGGTATCTTGTTCAAGCTATAATTAGTTGTCCCCACATATTTTGGGGTAGTCCTAAACTGATCAACAGGGCGTTCATCATATCCTTTAGTGTCCGATTTTTCCTTTCAGCAACACCAATGGATTGAGGTGAATGAGGTGCCGTTGTTTGATGAATAATGCCTGAGGCAGCGCAAAATTCTTCAAACGGTGCTACATATTCTCCACCTCTGTCACTTCGAATCATTTTGATTCAACTGCTCAATTGATTTTCAGCCTCTTCTTTATAATTCTTAAAGGCTTCAATTGCTTCATCATTACTTCTTAACAAATAAAGATAGCAGTATCTGGTGCAATCATAAATAAAAGTAATAAAGGGTTTTTTCCCACCTCTAGTTTGCACCATTTTAAAATCACACAAATCTGTATGTATTAACTCTAGAGGTTTAGTTCTCCTTTCGACTGAATTAAATGGTGTTCTTGCCATTTCTGCCTCAGCACAAACTTCACATTTTGGTTGTTTAAATTCAATCACTTTTAGTAAATTTAAATTTACTAATCTTTTTATAGCATTTAAATTCACATGTCCCAATCTAATATGCCATAAATCAGAGCACTCAATCAAATAAGAAGAAGGAGTTTCAACTTTATTGATCACTTTCTCGGTTTGGCACCATGCCATTACTTTCATTTTGAAAAGACCATTAGCTAGGTAGCCCCGATCAAGGAACTTTAAAAACTTTGAAAAGATAAACTTTTCAGAGTCAAATACAAGTTTAAAACCATGATTAACAAGTAAAGAGCCCGACACGAAGTTCTTGCGGATGTCCGGGACATGAAGCACATCCTTCAAGGTCAAATCCTTGCCACTGTGAGCTTTAGAACAACATTGCCCACACCAATCACATCAGATGAAGCTTGATTGCCCATGTGGAGCTTTTTTCCTTCAACAGTTTTGTAAGAGACAAAAATACTCCTATCATAAGCCACATGACACGTTGCACCCGTGTCAACAAGCCATTCTCTTAGATTATCAATATGGTGAACCTCAGAAACCATGGCACACAAGTCATCTTCCCAATCATCGTCGGGTTCAACATTGTTGGCTTCCATTTTAGCTTTGCCTTTATTTTATTTTTTTAGGCTTTTTGCAATAATTTGCCGTATGCCCATTTTTTCCACAATTGAAGCAAACACCTTTGAACTTATGTTTTTAATCACAACACCTTTGTTCGATGAATTAGGCCTATTTCTCTTGTTTGATGGACCACGACGTTTCATCAAGTTAGCCTTTGCATCCATAGCCCTTGGCTTAGGATTCACCTTCCGATTGTCCTCTTCAATGCAAAGTTTGACAATCAAGTCTTCAAGAGACATAGCAGTTTGAGCGCTTGGGAAGATGGATTATATCGGCATGCGCTCTTTCTTCCAGCGTTTGCTTGCTCTCCCTTCTGCTCACTTGCGTTTTATTAGTAATTTGAACAATTAATAATTATTAAAATAAGAAATCTTGAATTGACAAACAATTTATATTCTATAATTTGAAGGGACTAGATTAATTAAATTCAATTTAAATATGTTTTCTTATAATTTTTAATGATTAATAAAATTAAAACTTAAATCAATAAAAAACCATTTCCATTGCGATCAGATCAAATATTGACAATGATATTTTGTATTGATTCAATTATCACTATCGGTTTCATTTACTTCTTTTTTTCTATTATGTTTTTAAAAAATATTAAAAATAATTTTCAAAGTATGACCGGATTCAAATTATGGAAATATTTAGTTGCATTAATAGATCATTTATTAAACTATTTAGTTTATTAATTATTAACCGAAAATATTCTATAATCAAGCCGAAATATGCAAAGAAATGAATTATTATTATCTAATAATAATTATGAGTACGAAATTAAATAAAAATTAGATAGAAAACTAATTAAGTAAATTTTTCAAAAAAAAAATAAACTAGAGATTTATGTTAGTTATTGTTGGTCCCCGATTAGAGTTAGTGCATGCGGACGCTTTAGTGAGTGTGGGCCCGATTTATTTATGGCTAACTATTGAGGAGTGAGCTGTCAGTTGAAATATTATTAATAATATTTGATGTACTTGCAATAAAAAAGTTGAATTGCTAGTATGATATGAATTACAAATATGTTGGCTATGGCAAATCGATCTGCATTCATCACATTTAAAAAATAAAAAAATGACCTGCCATCAACATTATATTGCACAAATTCTCCATACAAGTAACTTGTATTAAAATCCCAGTTAAGGAATAGTAATGCGCAGGAATGAGGAATTAAACCGAAAAGTCACATGACATTCTTTGTACCACTTTTAATATTCTACTTCTTATACCATTATTAAAATTATTAATTTAATATTTTTTTATGATTTCAATTTATTTTAGTTCAAATTAATTTTATAAGTTCAATAGTAGGGTTCATCCTACCCAATTAGAGATAACCAGTTTTAAGAAGCAAACTTTGTCATTCTTGGACACGAGACTCTTAACATTTCTGCTAGAGTTATTTCTTTTGGTCTTCTTACTTGCCATGTAAGAAACCAACTCTTAGTCACTACTCCACGGGTGTTTACTGGCAAATGGTGGTCTCTACCAGCAAGGTGATAGATCGTTCTACACCATTGTAAACCGTACTTAGTGATTTCCAAATTTTTTGTCAGACGAGAGACGTAAGACGTCAGTTCTGAACCTCTATAAATCCTTTATATTTACTGCTTTTCATTTTATGTGTGTGGATTTAAAACCCAACATTCTCTAAGTATTGGAGTATATTTGAATATGACCAAGTATAATTTTCTCGCTAAACAACAGTTTCTGAAACCAAAACTGATCACTTGAACAACCAGTTTTGGAAATGCAAGCTTGTTAAAACTTTTCCGCTGTGAATATATATACTCTGAATTTGGGACCAACACCAACTCTATCGCCATGGTTCGACTTTAATTATATGTAAACTACCAGCCACCTAACGTATTTAATTATCTATGATACAACATCACTTCAATCAATTGTGCACGTCGTATATATCATATTTAACATTCAACCATATATTAGTTACGTTTGCTTTAAAATCAATCGTTGAGATCAATTTTCGATTCATATACATTACTTAATTAATTTACTATTTAACATTTCATGTATATATATTTACGTACTTCTTACTGCAGTTCATTTTATAATTTTGTTGCTCATAGAATGTGAAAAAAATGATTTTGTGTTGCGATGACATGATATGGTTAAATTAGTTTTGTTTCTATGCGTGACCTTTCTTCCTGTTGGTTTTTAAAGGTTAATCTACTTTAACAGATAAACTTCCCAAACCTTACAATTACTACATAAGTGAAGCTTGGCCTTTAATCCTTGATATATAATTTTGTTGACTGGACAAAACAAGAAGAAATTGTGGCGACTTAATGAGTTGTGGACTAGGTAATCTAACAACTCAAACTTTGTATGCTAGTGCTGGGAAAAAGAGGAGTATTTTTACATGTAATGTCATAGTTTGCAGGTTTTTCCACATATTCATTCTTAAATGCAACTGTGGACGGCTGTGTAATTTTTATTGGACACATCCATCACAGTACAATTAATACCACATGCTTTGGAAACGCTTGCTTTCCTTTTTCATTTGATTAATGAGATATTTACCCCAGGCTTTGAGTGGTTACGCAAACTTTCGATCTTCAAGTAACGGGTATGGATTATATATTGTCTGATTTCTTCAAGAGATGATTCCTACACTATTACAACTCAACTAACATATACAAGGTTACAATTTTGAATCACTCTAACCAGTTACTCAAGATAACTGACACCTCTGAATGTTTTGACATACCAAAATAAAGATAAAGAACTATCATCAGTTCCCAACAAATGATTAATTCATAACCATAATTGTTTTCAGATAAAACTTTTGTTTTTGTTATTAAAAATCAAGTAGAGTATATTTTATTATATTTAATTTTTATTTTTCATAATAAAAATTATTAAAATTAGTAATCGAGAGATTGAAACACCATTATGAAACAGATGATTTGATCCGGATCGTCCACAGTCTCAATTCAACGGATCAGATTGGTGTTCCATTGTATCGATTACTAATTTTAATAATTATTTTTTACGAAAACAAAAAATTAAGTATAAAAACTGAAAAGGGTTTAGGGTTTAATAATCAAATTTTAATTAAAAACTGAAAATTAATTGCAAAAAAATATTATATGCCCTATTTGGATGGGATAAACCCTATGATTATTAACTTATAAAGTTAATTAATCTAAATTATAAAAAATTTAAAATTGTAAAAAATATTAAATAAGGAATAATAATTTTAAGGAGAATTATCGATTGTTAAAGATAGTTTAATTATCAGTTCAGAACCTGAAAGATGAATTCTTAATCCAGGAACTTGATATTGAGGTCCTGAATTCGAGAATTTTATAATCTTTCGGGTCCTGAATTCGAGAATTTTTGGGATCTTTCCAGTCATGAATTGATAATTAAACTATCTTTCGAGTCTTCAATTGAGAATATCCCTAATTTTTTAGTTAGAGAATAGGAGTCTAAAAGTCAAACATCGTATGTTATTTGCTCAATTCGTAATCCAAATATTTTGCTATAAATAGTGATCAAGTATGATATGATCATATATCAACATAAATCATAATCGAAGAAACATGGCTTCGTTGATTCTCTCGCAGCTTGTCTCCACCACCTACCTTTCTCGATCAACTCCTTTCTTGCTCAAATCAAAAGATATTCCCACCTCCAAAAAACCCAACCGTTGCTTCAAAGTATCTTGCCAACCCAACCATGATCAAGAAAGCAAGTTTGATAGAAGAGATATACTAATCGGCCTAGGAGGGCTGTACGGCGCCGGCAGTCTCGCCACCTCCCCTTTCGCCTTCTCCGAACCCATAAATACCCCCGACGTCAAGGAATGCGGCCCCCCACATCTTCCGGAGGCTGGAGACTGCTGCCCGCCGCATAACGGCGAAATCACTACTTTCGTGCCCCCTCCCCTGGGCAAGCTGCGCGTCCGCCCCGCCGCCCAAGCAGTGGACGGCGACTATATCGCGAAATTCACCAGAGCTATTGAGAAAATGCGCGATCTCCCCGACGACGATCCTCGCAGCTTCAAGCAACAAGCCAACGTCCACTGCGCTTACTGCGAAGGCGCGTACCCCCAGTTCGGCTTCCCCGACCTCAAAATTCAAGTTCATAGCTCATGGCTCTTCTTCCCCTTCCACAGAATTTATATCTACTTCTTCGAGAGGATCTTGGGGAAGCTGATCGACGATCCCACCTTCGCCATGCCCTTCTGGAACTGGGATGCTCCCGCCGGAATGCAAATCCCGTCGTTCTACACCATTCCAGAAACCGCCCTGTTCGACCAGTTTCGCGACAAGAACCATCAACCGCCGGTCATTGCCTATTTGGATTACGATGGAAAAGATTGTTGCTTCCCTCCTAAGCCAATTTTCACAAACTTGACCATTATGTACAGGCAAATGAAGCAGCAATCGAAAACTCCCAGGCAATTCTTCGGTGCCGCTTACCGCGAGGGTAACCACCCCAACTGTAGAGGCGCCGGTTCGATCGAGCGAGTCCCTCACAACACGCTTCATAACTGGACCGGGGATCGATGCCAACCGAAAGGTGAAGACATGGGCATTTTTTACTCGGCCGCTCGTGACCCCATCTTCTACGCTCACCACTCCAACGTCGATAGGATGTGGACTGTGTGGAAAACCCTTGGAGGGAATGACATATCGGATCGCGATTATCTGGACTCCTCCTTCGTCTTCTACGACGAGAACAAGAAACTGGTTCGAGTCAAGGTCGGGGACTGCTTGGATCCTGCTAGACTCGGGTATACTTATCAAGATGTGGAAATTCCATGGGTGAAAGAGAAATACCGTCCGAAACCCAAAATTCCTTCGGAGTTGAGGCGGTTGAAGGGGAAGGCGGGCGATGAAGCTCCGAGCCCCGGAAAGGTGTTCCCGGCCAAGCTGGACCGGGTTCTGAAGGTGATGGTGAAGCGGCCGAAGAAGAGTAGAAGCAAGGAAGAGAAGGAGGAGTTGGATGAGATCTTGGTGATTCAAGGGATTGAAGACGATGGTGCAGTTTATACAAAGTTCAACGTTTATATCGACGACGATGACTACGAGGCCACGACGGCGGCCAACTCCGAATATGCCGGAAGTTTTGTGAACTTGCCGCACAAGCATGAGAATGAGAAGAAGATTAAAACGCAGCTGAGGCTGTCGATCACAAAAATCTTGGAAGATTTGGGCGCTGAAGATTATGAACAAGTGCTGGTCACGTTGGTTCCCATCAGCAACGGCGACGCCTTCACCATTGATGATATCAAGATCGTGCTTGGTGATGATGACTGATCATCTCATGCATCGTTTGGCTGATTATAAGTTATGTTATGCTTTGAATAAGTCAGAGAGGTTCTGACAATTAGGAGTTTGGTTTGAGTTATTTTGCATGGTTTGTTAGTTTCTGATTTCTTGTAAATCTCTGTTATGTTCAGCCTCTTTGAAGGCATCTGCTATCAATAATAAACACAGTTCATGATTTTCTCTCATGCACATCAAACTTTTGTTCAACCTGCGATTACTCGCTTCGATGGTCACTATAATCATTGGAGCATGCTATGCTACTGAAATAGAAGACAAGACATAAGATATAACTCTTATTGCGAAAATACTTACCCAAACACCACAATTTAATTTTGTTGTTTGTGTTATAGAGGAATCCAGGGATACCAATTAGGCTAATACGTGGGATTTCGGACCAGCCTTATTTAGGGTTTAGATCAAATAGGATTGAATTTTTTCGGGCTAAAAAATATCAATTAATTACTACTTTATTTATTTTATTGCTTGAATTTAAAACCCAACACTTTCTAAGTGTTGGAGTATACTTGAAAACGTTAAGTATATAAACTCGCTAAGCAACCTATTTTCATAAACCAAAACTGGTGAATCACCGCTAATTTTGGAGTGCAAGTCTCTTATTAAATTATTTTCGTTGTGCAACTGCTAATTTTTTATTTTGGGACCAACAACGTATAAGTAAGAAAATCATGTACTCCCTCCGTCTCATGGGAATTGTCCCCATGTGATTCGGCACAATAATCAATGTAGTAGAGATAGATAAAATTAATATTTTATTAGTGAGTGTGTATTAATTTTCCATTTTAGGTAAGGGGACAATTCGTGTGGGACGGACGAAAAAGGAAAGAGGGACATTTTGTGTGGGACGGAGGGAGTATTAAATAGATATCGTGTAACATATAATGAAAGTACTAGCTGAGGTGTGTGGAGTTCTGGTTTTTCTTTTCGGATACGTTTCTTGCAGTAGTAGTAGGTGGAAATATGGCTCCTGATGCAGAAGTTGGAGACACATCAAACTGGAAAGCTTTTTTGCACATACCCGAGCTCAACATTGGCCCTGATAATTAAACACTAAACAAATGTTATGCTTCATCTAGGAAGAATACCCTCTCTATTTGGCTTAGTTAGCCAAATAATCTCTCCACTGGGCTAATTGTTCTACTTTCCTCCATATGATATGATTAAAATCTCATTTTTGTATGGCAAATTGTCATTGGAAAGACTTCTCCAAGACCATAAATTGAGATTATCAATAGCCAAAAGTGCTAATGAATTAAGAGGTGATGCAGACTGGCAGGAGAACACATGTAAAGACAATAGTTGAACATAAGCAAGCCTGTCGAATGAATATGTAAATACCTCCCAACATTCGACTCCAGTTCATTGTTGTAAAATACGGGCTAGGCGGCCCCTAGCCGTTCCGAAAACTGGTTGTTCGGTGCTTTATATATTTTAAAAATTAATCAGCCTAGACGGGGTAGACAGCCTAGGCGGCTCGATTATACAGGTAGTGCGGGCTAGGCGGCCAAGGTGGAGATTGTGCTTTTTTTTTTTTTTTTTTTTTTTTTTTTTTTTTCTCCTGTTTTTATGAATTAATTTTTAAAAATATAAATAAAATGAAAAAAATAATAAAATTGGACAGAATTTTCAGCAAATCACATTTATATTCACCGCCTAGAACTGCCTATATCCTGTGTAGACCGTCTAGGCGCTAGGTCCTATATGACCGCCTCACTAACGCCTAGCGTGTTCTACAACCTTGCTCCAGTTCATCTCATTACCCAGAAATATCTGTAATACTTATCTCCACTAGCTGTGTGATTATTATTGCATTTGAATGCAACCAATAATTATGAATTTATGAAAGCATATGAGAATAGTTTTTTGGAATTTAAGAAAACTTAAAGCAGTGGTATTGGTTGACATATTGCATGACAAACACATCACAGTTGAGGAAAGATAAATAATTACCAGACAGGCCTTCACGAAACCACTGCTGAATGCTGCCATCATTTGCCTGCCTGCTATCCATATTGACTGAGTTAGAACCAAGAGCCGGTAGTTGGGGAAGCCGAGCATCATTCATTCGGACACCAGGAGCAGGGTAAGAAGGAACTGCCAGACCAGTCTCACTCTCACTACCCAATTTTGAATGAATAATCAAATCACCATCTATCTTAACAAGCTTATCGTTCCTAGGGACATATAATGAAGCAACAACATTTGGATTCCCTCCATTATTGGCATATTTCCCATCAGCCACACTCCCATTAACCATCAAAACCTTTCCATGATGTTTCTCAGAGAATCCATCTCCAACTCCTCCATACTTCATGTTGACCATAGGCGCCAACCCTCCAAATAACATCTATCGATCTTAACAAGCTTATCGTCCCTAGGGACATATAATGAAGCAACAACATGTTCACTCTCATCGCACAATCGAACAGACCTATCAACGTTTGGATTCCCTTCATTATTGACATATTTCCCATCAGCCACACTCCCATTAACCATCAGAACCCTTCCATGATGTTTTTTCAGAGAATCCATCTCCAACTCCTCCATACTTCATGTTGACCATAGGCGCCAACCCTCCAAATAACATGATGAAAAACAGTAAACCAAGAAAACTGATGCCAGCAATTTTTTTCGTCTTCAACCTCGGGATGGGCACCAGAGGCACTTGAGACCCTTGCGGTTGCACCATAAAAGGTGGAGCATATGGCATCCATGGATAAATCATCGCTGGATAAGGAGGCGCCATCGGTGGAGGTGGGACTGCCCCACCCCCACCCATTTGCTGCCGCAGAGTTACATTTTCCGCCATAAAGTGAGAAACTTTCGCATTTAATTCTTGAATCGTTGATTGCATTATCTTCACCTTCTCCTCTAACTGAATTCAGAACCCCGGAGCTGTGATCGCCTGATGATTCTCTGTCAGCTGAAGCATGACGCAATTCCGAACTAGCTGATTTAGAAATGGCGTCGAACTGCGGGAGATCTCCGTCGTATCCAGTTTGGGATCCGAACTCCGGAAGTAGGGCAGCCTTAAGGAGGTCGTCGAGCTCCATGGCCCAAGGAATATAGAGATCGTGGAAGGAGAAATCCAAAAATAAGTCGTCCATAAAGACGTCGTCTTGATTGTCACCGATAACGCCATCGTCATCAATGAACTGTTGGGAAAAGAAAGCGGTGTCAAGCGGCGGAACAGCAAGGCCAGAATCAAAATAGTCGGTTGTCACCGGCGACGGATCATCGGGAACCACTGTCGCGTTGGCCATTAATGCTCTTCTTGATGTGAGGCGATTGAAATCGAAATCGGTCTGTAGTTAATGGCTTGAAAAGCAAGGAATTAGACTTGAAGCATGCGGGGGGTAGGAACAAAGGTTCCGGTGAGATCATGCATGTGAGGGGAAGGTCAAAATCTAGATACCAAAAGAATGGTAAATCTGATGACCATGGGGGAAAGAAGAAGCATCATAGTAAGGATAGGTCTAAGTCTAAACCTAAGGATAGACGTTGCTTTAATTGTAATGAAGTTGGTCATTTTATGAAGCAATGCCCTAAGCCTCGTAAGAACAAGAATGATGAACATGCTAATGTTGCTTGTGGTGAGGATTTAGGTGATGTCTTTATGGTCTCTTCTATGAATTGCTCTTCTTCTGTTAATTGGGTTTCTGAATCTGTGAATGAAACTCAATGGTTAATTGACTCTCGATGCACCTTCCACATTTCTCCTTATAAGAATCTTTTCATGTCCATTAATGAAATTGATAATGGTTATGTCTCACTTAAAAGAAATGTAAGGTGGTTGGTGTTGGAGACATTTGTCTCAAATTTGACTCTGGTTCTATGTTTACCTTAAGAAATGTGAGATATGTTCCTGATCTTTGCTGTAATTTGCTTTCTTGTACTGCATTAGAAGAGGAAGGGCTAGAGGGTAGATGGGGGAAGGGAGTTATGAAAATTCTCAAGGGTTCCCTAGTTGTTTTCAAAGCTTTGAGGAAGAACAACTTGTATGTCTGCCAAGCTGAATGTATTTCTGCTAATAGCTCTGTTAATGTTGTGCATGAGGATAAGACTGCATTATGGCATAAGAGATTAGGTCACATGAGTAATAAAGGTCTTGAATTGCTTAAGAAAGATGGTGCATTTGATAATGACATCGTGTCTAGCATGCCTTTCTGTGACTCATGTATTCTTGGTAAACAACATAAGGTCAAATTCCCTGTTTCTGCATCTCCAAATGTGTCTACTTGCTCTGACATACTTGAGTACTTGCATGCTGATGTGTGGGGTCCTGCTAGTGTTCCTACTCATGGGGGGAACAAGTACTTCTTATCTGTGATTGATGATTATTCCAGAAAAGTGTGGGTTTTCTTGTTAAAACATAAATTTGATGTTTATGAAAAGTTTAGGAATTGGAAACTTTTGATAGAAAACCAAACTGGGAAGAAAATCAAAACGTTAAGAACTGATAACAGACTTGAATTTTGCAATGCCTTGCTTGATAACTTGTGTGTTGAATCTGGTATTAGAAGGCATAAGTCTGTTCCCTATACCCCTCAGCAAAATGGAGTAGCAGAAAGGATGAATATAACTCTTTTAGAAAGAGTTAGAAGCATGATAGCCACTTCTGGCCTTGCTAAGCAGTTTTGGGGGGAAGCAGTTCACACTGCTGCTTATTTGATTAATAGGTCACCCTCTGTCCCTTTAAAAGGGAAATGCCCTGAGTCCATATTTTCTGGAAAGCCTCTTCATTTGACTAATCTTAAAATGTTTGGTTGTTCTGCATTTGTGCATCAGAAATTGGATAAACTTGAACCTAGGTCTAAAAAATGCATTTTCTTAGGATATCTTGATGGAGTCAAAGGATATAGACTATGGAGTTATTCTGAACCAGGTGTCAAGGTTATAATTAGCAGGGATGTTGTCTTTAATGAAACTGAATTTCCTTTTAATTCTTCTTCTTTGTCTGTGAATGATAATGAATCAGAGAGTGCTCAGTTTGAGGTGGAGCAGCCACCTGTCGTGAATGATTTAAATTCTCATAATTTGAATGAACATTTAGACAATGAGCATGATATTCATGATGAAAATTAGGGGGAAGAGAACAATTTAGGAAATGGTGAGTTTCATAATAAAATCAATGAGCTTGTGCATCCAAATTTGCATGATTATCAACTTGTGAGGGATAGGACTAGGAGACCTATTAGAGTTAACAGAAGGTATGATGATTATGAACTTGCTTCATATGTGTTTAATCTGTTGGACTCTATGGATGGTAATGAACCTAGATCTTATCGGGAAGCCTCTAATTGTGTTGATGCTGCTAAGTGGATAGATGCTATGAAAAGTGAAATTAGGTATTTGCATGCTAATAAAACCTGGATGCTTGTTAAGAAACCTGAAGATACATCAGTTGTTGATTGCAAATGGCTTTTCAAATTGAAAAATGATGGTACTTCGGTTAGATACAAAGCTAGGTTAGTAGCTAAAGGATTCACCCATAAAGAAGGCATTGATTATAATGAAATATTTTCTCCAGTAGTTAAATTCACCACAGTCAGGATTATGTTTGCTTTGGTGGCTCACTTTGACTGGGAATTGAAACAAATGGATGTGACTACAACTTTCTTGCATGGTGAATTAGATAAAGACATTTATATGCATCAGCCGGAAGGCTTTGTTGATCCTAAGCAGCCTAATCATGTTTGTTTGCTAAAAAAGGCTTTGTATGGTTTAAAGTAATCTCCTAAACAATGGAACATTAGGTTTGATCAATTCATGAAGTCTTTAAAGTTCACCAGAAGCTCCTTTGACCATTGCCTATACTTTAAAGTGACTGATTCTGTGCCTATGTTCCTGTTGCTTTATGTGGATGATATGTTGCTTATCAGTCCTTGCATGAAAGTCATAAAGCATGTTCAAAATTGTCTATGTGGCCAATTTGAGATGAAAGATCTAGGAGATGCTAGAAGAATATTAGGCATGGGCATTATTAGAGATAGAAAGAAGTGCTCCCTTGTGTTGAGCCAAACTTCTTATGTGAGGAAAATTCTGCATAAATTTAATATGCATGATTCTAAGCCCGTGAATGTACCTTTAGCCTCTCACTTTCTGTTAAGGACGACCAGTCCCCTAAAACTGAGTCTGAAATGAAAGCTATGAATAGAATTCCATATTCTAATGCTATAGGTTCTGTGATGTATCTCATGGTGAGTTCTAGACCTGATATAGCTTATACTGTGAGTTGCTTGAGTAGGTACATGACTAACCCAGGTATGCCTCATTGGGAAGCATTGAAATGGTTGCTTAGATATTTAAAATCTTCTGCAGATACTGGTTTGAATTTCTCTAAATGTCCAGGTGGAGTTAAACTGACACGATATGTGGATTCTAACTATGCAAATGATAGGGATAATAGGAAGTCTACTACTTCTTATGTGTTTACCTTGTGTGGTTCATGTATTAGTTGGAAGTCCCAATTGCAATCTATTGTTGCTCTTTCCACAACTGGGTCCGAATATGTAGCGATAACTGATGCTATCAAAGAAGCCATCTGGCTTAAGGGTTTATTGTCTGAAATTGGTTATTTAGATGATAAAGTTGTTTTGTTTTCTGATAGTCAGTCTGTCATTCAATTATGCAAGAATCCTGTGTTTCATGATAGAACTAAGCATATAGATGTGCGTTATCATTATATTCGTGATATTGTAGAGAAAGAGATAGTATTGCTTGAAAAAATTGCAACTGAATTTAATCGGCTGATATGGGAACAAAATTTTTGTCTGTGAAAAAACTTTTATCATGTCAGCAGATTTTGCAATTTGATTTTGGTTGATCCATATCCTTGTCTGTGATGTTTGGAGCTTGTCGTTTCTCTTGCAGGTTCAACTGTGTTATGGTTTGTTTTCCCTCTGTTTGTTGCTTGTCTACAGGAGCTTAGCAGGCGTGCCGGTGGGAAGCATCGGCGATGATGAAATCCTACAGTTCCTCTAGATTCATCAGCATCTCACTCATGGGCCAAAGGTGGAGAATGTTGAAATTATTGGCCCATAGTGGCAACTTTTAACATGGGCCTGTTATGCCCGACCCGAATATCTCGACCCGGGTCCGACCCGGTTTGGTCTTGCCCTACTTGTCTCCTTTTTCCCCCAATTTTGAATGGGAATGAAAAGAGAGAGCGCAGCCAGAGAGAGAGAGAGAGAGTCGTTACCCCCTTCAACCTCTTCCACCTTCCACCGCCGCACCATCGTCTCCGTCGCTCTGCTGCATCTCAGAGAAAGAGCGAGAGAAGGGTAGGACTGAGCAGAGAGAGAGAGGGGTTTCTCAACCATGCCTTTGGCCGGGGAGTTGACGGGCTGGTTTGATCGGGGATTAAACAAAGGAGATCTGAGCCGAGCCATCTTCTTCTCCTCCGCCTGCTGTCTGGTTCAGCGCCGCTGCTGCGGCGCCCCTGCCTTCACCGGTGTGCTGCCTCCTTCGTCGTGCTGCAGCTGTTTCGCTGCTGCTGCTGCTTTCCTGCTGCTGTTTTTCATAGCAGCCCTGCTGCTCCTTCTTCGCAGCTGGTGCTGCGTCTTCATCGCAGGTAAGTCCTCTTCTTTTGTACACTTATTCTCTAACTGTTTTATCTTGTCTATTTTACAGGTTGTAGAGAGGTGTAGAAGCTTGGACAGCAGCTGGTGCAAGAAAAGAAGGAGCTGCTGCGTGAAGTTTGAAGAAGTCAAGCTGCAGCCCCCCACGGGTTCGTGCTACGACTTAGGGTGAATGAATCCCCGGCGGCCCTCTCTCCGATCCCCTACAGGGGGGAATTCAAGAATCGATTTTTAGGATTCGAAGATATAATTTCTCGAGTTTGGGAGAATTATGGTATATGAAAAGCTAAATTTAGACCATCAGGTAGTTTTCATTTTTTTAGCCATCTCCATATTTATCTGTATAACAGAATATTTCATTTTGATTTTTTTATTATTTATTTAATTTTTTAAATTAAATTCTTATATTAATTTTTCATTTATATATTAAAATATATTTTCATATTTTATGTTAGGTGTGATTATTTATTTTATTCTAAGTAATTTTATTGTATTGTATTTTGTGTACCATTTTACTAAGTTTTTTTTTTTTTTTTTTTGTATTATGAGTACTTTAATCATAAGTCTTTATAAAGAGATGAAAAGGAAAAAAAAAAAAAACAAACGAAAATAAATAAAATACAAACTAAAAACATAAAATAAAGCAAAATGGGGATGAAGTTGGGGTGAATAGTGCAACAATATCAAATATGAGGTTACATTGTTCATTCAAGAAGCAAAATGAATTAACTCAAAAAAAAAAAAGAAGCAAAATGAAGATGGAGATGCAATTGGTGGTGATTGCCGGAGGCTGCTTTGATTTCAACGTGATAAACATAATCAAACAACATTATTATTTCTCACTCAGCTATATATATAGCAGACAACCAGCTGCAAATCGTGGAAGGCGCCGACCATACTTTACTTCTCAGGCCATGACAAACTTGCTGCGTTTGTTGTCTCTTTTACCAAACCACTAGAATTTCACCTTAGGTTGCACGAAAATATTACATTAGGTATTGTAAAAAGGTATGAGTATATTTTTATATAAGTACATCAAATACTACTATGATTATAGATATATTACATATACAATAGTTTTGCACATAAAATTGATCAATAACTAAAATAAAACCTTGCATTATAAACTTCTAAATACTTTCTTGTTAAACTTTTAAGACCTTTGACTTTTTAAGATCTCTACCTTGTGTTGATTGTAAGACTACATATAATTGTCCATAGTTGAAAATAATTCTTCAAAAATGTATAGGTTGACTTGTTTCAATAATTGACCTTAATTTCATTTCAATTATTGACCTTGATTTTTCTTTATTCAAGACATATAAAACTATCAACGGAAATTATCTGCATTAAAACTTAAACTATAATCTTAGATCTGATTGTATTAGTGGTAATCTTGAAACCAAAATCCAAAATCTTATTTTCTACATTATAACTTATATGATATGTGTGTCAAGTTTCGCAATAACCAATGTTTAAAACCCTTGCACAAACTGTTGCCGCGATCTATATTTTTTATTCCCTTTATCCCACTTTATTAGTCTCATTTTCTTTTTTTTTGTATGTCTGATTTATTCATTACCAGAAATGGAAAAGTAATTCACACATACTAAAAATATTAGCAACCTATGAACTGACTTTTGCGAGAAACATTATGCCGTATGGTTTCTATCTGTCCTGAGAAAAAGTGGTACTTTTTGGTGCCCAAGCAATAGTGTTATTATATATTTCACATATATAAGTTTTATAATATCCGACTTTACAATGTACTTATATATAAAATAATTGTGAGTATATTAATATTTGCATTGTACAGAAGCATTTTATACATTTTAAATATTAATTATGAAGAAACATATTTTTATATATTTATAATATTCTTTTAATAAATTACTTAGTTTAATTTTCCATGAATGCACATTCTAAAAAGAATTTAGTGTTTAAAAGAATTATATTAAATAAACACATTTAGAAGAATGATCATACAAAAGAGGTAATTAAGAGCACATTAATCAAATGGAGGTTGTATAAATCTAATAAAAGAAGGGACTATGTCCTTGGAATGTACAAATAAGAATAAGCAACAATAAATCTTTACAACTTAAAAAACAATATTTTTGGCATCGCTGGTGAACTGGAAAATTTTGATATTGTTTGATACTACTTATTTATAATTGTGATTTTTAATTATTCTTGATTTCTGATGTTTTTATTTGAAGTAAACTATATTTAGAGGATTATAAATCTCTATTACACTTATATAAGGAAGAGGCTGTGTACAAAGAATATAAACTTTTCACGAAACTGAGAAAAATAATAACACGATATAACCTTTTCAGCATTTGTTCTTTATAATTTTCCACATTTATTTCTTAAATTAGTTTTTTGAATTGAGACCATTTTGGAACACCCGTCACATTATTGCTATTAAATGTATTATCTGACACATTGAACATCAAACCTTTTTTTCTTACATGTTTTTTGTCACTTTCACATTACTCAATCCCACCACCTCTCCCCTCAACCAAACACAGACTCACACACACCCACTCTCCGTAACAAAATATCAATGAGTATCTTCTCTCACGGAATCCAAAATCCTCTTTATTTTGTGGTGTTATTTTAGTTTGGATCGGTGCTTATGGCGATCGGAGACTGGAAACATCAACATTTTATTTCTGTTCCTTTTTTTTTCTTCTTGTTTACGATGTTTGCATATTCTATTGTTCACATTATTCTTACTTTCTTAGTGTACTGCTCAAATTTCTTCCTTCTGTTTTTCCGTTTTGTTTCCACCACACCACTTCAGTATCACTATGCGATTTTTTTGCATCGTTATAAACCTACTACTAAACCATGTGATTTTCTTGGCCGATTATAGCTTCAATTGACGTTGACATTTGTGAAAATGATCAATGGGGATCTTCAAGCTGGTCGGTGATTTCGAGTTGCCTGAGTCAATTCAATCTTCCAATTCTAGTTGGATTTTGTGGCTATTTCAGCTCAACGGGACACATGGAGAAGGTGAGGACATGCGTGCCTTTTCGGTGAGGAAAAATAAAATTCAGGCAAAAACTGCTCTAATTGGATCAATTTTGTTGTGAACGACAACTCGACATTAGTATGATATTGTCCGCTTTAGGCATCACAAGTTCTTACGGTTTTGTTTTTGGGTTCATTCCCAAAGGACCTCATACTAATGTAAGAAGAGGTATAAAAATCCATCGTTGAACTCTTGTAAGGGATTCCCATAGAGAATTTCACAATAACAATCTTGATTGCACAAGACACACAAAGTAATTACCACACTAGTCATAACAAATTCTTTGAGTAATAACAATATTCATCTTAACAAATTCTCCAAATTCCATATAAGAAATGTGAAATCCTTTGGATCGCCTCGGATCTCATTTATGTCGTCAGTTTGCTTCTTACTTTCATTGGGGAACCAATGGACACTTTACGTGGCATCACTATATGGATTCCATGAGCATGCTACGAGTGTGTTTGCACCCGTCAGTTCGAATGCAGTAAATTAAAAAAAAAAATCAAGGCTGAATTCCAATTCATTTGTGCATCATCACAGAGTTGCAGTGTGCCATGATGTCTCTGGAAGATGCATCCAAACATACAAATCGGAAGCGGAATTCCTGATATACGGTGACCTTCTTCATAATTTTCAAAAATGACATATATGTGGCTTCGTTGATCCTTTTTGCAGGAAAATAAAATACACAACTCGAATTCATCAAGGCTAGCTGTGTTAAAAATTGAATCTTGTCTTCTTTCGTTCGAATTGGGGGGAGTGTTGAAGTTGGCATAAAATTAGAGTTTCAGATGGACGCATCGTTCCGTAAACAGTTGCCTATGCAGTTAATTTATTGGACCGTCGCAACTTATCGGTGGAGTCTGATGCAAGCATTCCCACATATATAAGTTTGTATAGAAGTTATATTTGTGCGTGTAACAGTTTATGAGAAATTCACTCCATATGTAAAATTGTGTTCCTCTCTTTCATTGCTCTATTTATTTGCGATCGTTTATTGTTCTAGAATTGGCACCGTCTGTGGGAATAAATTACGGGTTTCTTGACAAGAACGACAGAGCGATGGCATCGACGAAGTTTATGGCTGAAAAATTTAACGGGAAAAATGATTTTGGCCTTTGGCGCATTAAGATGCAAGCCCTCTTGGTACAACAGGGATTATCAGCAGCATTGAAAGGGGAGGAAGGAAAGCCTGTGTCAATGGCGGCTGAAGACTGGTCAACGATTATGGAAAAGGCTCACAGCACTCTGATTTTGTGCTTGAGCGATAAGATCCTACGAGAGGTTTCTCAGGAGACTACGGCTGCAGGTATATGGAAAAAACTAGAAGATTTATACCTGACTAAATCGTTGGCGAATAGATTGTATATGAAGCAGAGGCTATACGCCTACAAACTGCTTGATGAAAGGCCCATTGATGATCAGTTGGAGGAATTCAATAAAGCTATTGACGACCTTGAAAATATAGGAGTCAAGATTGAAGATGAAGATAAGGCAATCTTGATGTTGAATTCTCTACCCAAATCCTATGAGCATCTCAAGGATGCGATGCTTTACGGAAGATAGACGTCGATTTCTATCGAAGAAGTACAATATGCTCTGCGGGCAAAAGAGTTGAAGAAACAAAATGAGTACAAGAAAGGCACTTCTGCTGGTGACAGTCTGAATGTGAAATATAAGGCTGGCTATGAAAGATTCAGAGATGAAACATCAAGATTAAGAGAAGAGACATCACGATTCAAAGGTGAAACATTAAGATTCAAGAAACCTTACCAGCAGGCACGAATCAAAGATCATGATGAGAAGGAAAAAAGAAGATGCAACTTTTGTAAAAAGAAAGGACATCTGATGAAATATTGTTTTTCACTGAAGAGGAAACAATCGTTCAAGCCATATGTTAGGAACACTTCAGAGGCTGCACCAATATGTCAAGAAGCCGAGATACTTAAAGTGGTGAGTTCGCATTTAACAGGACAATGGATTCTTGATTCCGGATGCACACATGACAGCAAACAAGCATTGGTTCCAAGAAATTGAGTATGGCAATTTTGGAACAGTTATCCTTGGAAATAATCAGACCTGCAAGGTGAAAGGGATTGGGAGCATCAAGTTGAAATTGTCTGATGGCTCCTTGAAAATATTAACAGAAGTCAGGTTTATCCCTCAACTCAAAAGAAATTTGATTTCACTTGGAGTTCTTGAATCAAAGGGGTATGTTTTTATATCTGAGGGAGGTATCATTAGAATCTTGAAGGGATCCACAGTAGTCATGAAAGGTTATAGAAATAAAATTTTATACTACTTGGATGCTGATATTGTTTATGGGGAAATCGAAATGAATCATGAGGATGATAATGAGAAATGACATCTAAGGCTTGGTCATGTGGGTGAAAAGGCATTAATTGAACTGCAGAAACAGGGTAAGTTACCAGACACGGGTAGTTCAAAGAGCATAACATGTGAACAGTGCATAATGGGATATGAAGCTAAAATACAGCACGGGAATACATTCTAGCCAAGCACCTTGAGATTATATATATGCAGATTTATGGGGACCAGCAAAGGTTCAATCAATGGGAAGAGGCAGTTACTTCCTAAGTATTACGGATGATTTTTCAAGGAAATTGTGGTTGTATATTCTTAAAGCAAAGTCAGATACTTTTGAGAAATTCAAAGAATGGTGCAACGAGGTTGAGAATGAGAAGGGCATGTCTGTTAGATGTCTTAGAACTGATAATGGATAGGAATTTTTGTCTGAAGAGTTTTAGACTTTTTGCAAGAATAAAGGAATTAAACGGCATCGAACTGCACCGGGGAACCCTCAACAGAATGGATGTATGTTGATGGGGTCTGGTCTTCCTAAGATTTTCTGGGGCGAAGCAGTGGCTACCACTTGCTACCTAATCAACAAATGCCCTTCGTCTGCTATACAGTTTAAGGTGCCTGATGAAATATGGCATGGAAAGTCCCCAGATTATTCAATATTGAAGCCTTTTGGGTGCAGAGCCTATTCCTATATAAGGCAAGACAAACTCGAACCAAGAGCACTCAAGTGTGTATTCATCGGGTACCCAAAAGGAATAAAAGCATACAAGTTATGGTTCACTCACTGAAGAAGGAATGAAAAAGGTGATCATCAGTAGGGATGTAACATTTGCAGAAAACCTCATGCCTTATCTTCATGAGAATAGATGTGCTGCTGAAGGCTATAAAATAAATGATCCGAATAATGCCGAAATTGAGGTGGAGCTGGGTAAATTTCAGAACCACGATTCTAATGATATCACTCATGAAAGTGATAGTACAGAAGGTGATTTGCAAGGAGATAATGAGCTCTCAACATATCAATTAGCAAGGGATCGGAGAAGAAATATAGTTCCACCAAGCAGATTTGGATATGCTGATATAATTGCTTATGCACTCAGTATAGCTGAGGAATTAGAGTACAATGAGCCTCAAACATATGAAGAGGCAATGAAGTCAAGGGAAAGGCATTACTGGATCAAGGCCATGCAAGAAGAAATTGAGTCATTGATGAAGAATTGTACCTGGATCCTAGTCGATGAGCCCAGCGATCAGAAAATAATTGGGTGTAAATGGATTTTCAAAAGAAAGGTGGAGGTTACAGATAAGGAAACGATAAGATACAAGGCTAGGTTAGTGGCGCAAGGGTACAATCAAAGAGAAGGAGTAGATTACAGTGAGGTCTTCTCTCCAGTTGTAAAACATTCATCAATTCGAGTATTGCTTGCTATGGTGAATCAGCACAACATGGAGCTTGAACAACTCGATGTAAAAACTTCCTTCTTACATGGAGACTTGAAAGAAAAAGTGTACATGCAGCAACCAAAAGGGTTCATCCAAGAAGGAAACAAAAATAAGGTATGCATGTTAAAGCGATCTCTTTACGGATTAAAACAAAGTTCTCGACAGTGGTATTTGAAATTTGATAGTTATATGATAAGCATTGGCTTTGAGAGATCTCAATATGATGGATGTGTTTATTTTAGAAAGAAGGACAGAAAACCTGCAATATATTTGCTTCTATACGTGGATGACATGTTGGTAGCTAGTATGAGCAAGGTTGAGGTGGAGCTGTTAAAATCAGAGCTCAAGAGCAGGTTTGACATGAAAGAATTAGGGTCCGCACGGAGGATTCTAGGCATTGATATCATAAGAGATAGGGAAAGAGGCCAGCTATGGTTGTCACAAGCAGAATATATTAAAAGGGTGCTCAAGAAGTTTAATATGAATCAGTGCAGAGAAGTGATTTGTCCAATGCCACAAGATATTAAGTTGTCAGCTGATGATTGTCCTAAAAACAAGTCAGAGCTGGAACAGATGATGAAGATCCCTTATGCGAATGCAATCAGGAGCATAATGTGTGTAATGGTTTGCAGCCGTCCAGATTTAGCATACTCTATCAGCATTGCTAGCAGATTTATGGCAAACCCAGGCATTAAACATTGGGATGGTTTAAAATGGATTTTCAGATACCTAAAGGGAACTGCTGAGCTGGGAATTTGTTTTACAAGGGATGAACCAAGCTGTGATCCTTTAGTTGGTTATGTGAATGCTGATTTTGCTGCAAACATTGATACTAGAAGATCGCAGACTGGGTACGTGTTCAAGTTATTTGGATCGACAATTGTATGGAAATCAATCTTACAACCTGTAGTGGCCCTGTCTACCACAGAAGCGGAATATATTGCGATGACAGAAGCAATAAAAGAAGAAAAGTGGCTTCAAGGAATTATCAGAGATTTTGGTTTACTTCAAGATACGGTATCGGTTTATTGCGACAACCAGAGTGCACTATATTTGGCAAAACATCAGGTCTTCCATGAAAGATCCAAACACATTGAAGTTAAGCTACATTTTATTCGTGATATAGTCAATGAAGGGTCAGTTGAATTAAGAAAATTGTCGACTGACGACAACCCAGCAGACATGTTAACTAAGTCTCTATCATCTTCGAAGTTCAGGCACTATATTGAGTTGATAGGAATGGCCGAGAAATAATGTTGTGGTGGAGTGTGCAGCCATGTAGTACGGCTGCATTTTGAGGGGCAAAACTGTTTGGTTTGATGTGCTAATTTTTGCCAAGGTGGAGATTGTTGAAGTTGGCATAAAATTAGAGTTTCAGATGGATGCATGGTTCCGTAAACAGTTGCCTATGCAGTTAATTTATTGGACCGTCGCAACTTATCGGTGGAGTCTGATGTAAGCATTCCCACATATATAAGTTTGTATAGAAGTTATATTTGTGAGTGTAACAGTTTATGAGAAATTCACTCCATATATAAAATTGTGTTCCTCTCTTTCATTGCTCTGTTTATTTGCGATCGTTTATTGTTCTAGACAGAGAAATAATAATTATACTTTAGACAGTTAGAATTTGAGCGAAAGAAAATGTTGAATTATCCCACATCAACCATGACGTGGGAGTATACCACTATATAATGGTGAAGTTCTCATCTCCTTATAAGCCAGTTTTGTAGACCTGGAGTGTACCACTATATAATGGTGAAGTTCTCATCTCCTTATAAGCCGGTTTTGTAAACCTGGAGTGTACCACTATATAATGGTAAAGTTCCCATACTCTCCAAGAAAAGAAAAAAATAGTCACTGAGAAAATCAAATCAGTTATGTTCGGAGTGTTCTATCCCCCGTTTTGAGGTACTTTACACCAAAAAATATGACCTACCCAAATGCAAAGAAATTGTTTGCTAAAGACCCGCAGCAGAAATTGGCAATCACCAAGAAGCATGTGACCCGCATCATAACTCACTGAGGCAATTTCAAGTTGCAGCTTGGCTCCGTCCGCATCAACCATGACAACTCGTGCCTCGCATAAACAGAATCGCAAGCCACGACATGCGACTTGCAAGAAATGCTCAAATAATACAGGGGGTTTAAAAGATGCTTGAGCTGCTTCTGAAGAGGCCATAACCCATCCATATTTGCGTCGTGCAAATATGGCACTACGGCATGCCTATTCTTTCAGCGAAATTTATTGACGGGGAACAAAAGCGGATACAGTCTGGAGGAACCGAATTAATGCGATAGAAGCAGTCTCATTCCAAAAACAGAAAATGCAAAGATAGTGAAAATTCTTCTCAACTCCACTTTGAAGAATGACAGAATTCGAACGACCAGGAACATTCAAAGCTCTGTTCCTTTTTATTATTTGCTTCCGGATACATCATATGTTTATGTTTCTGACACTACGTGGTTTCGCTCTCTTCGATATTTGTGAGAATCTCATCGCAGTTGGAGAAGTCAAGAAATCTCGGAGGAATTGTGAGGATCCTTAAGAATTAAAGATCTCTTCAATCTAATAATTTGTCTCTTCAGATATAAAACCGCCCATTAGAGGTTCGGAACTAAAGTCTTACGTCCTCTCGTCAGATGAAAAGTCTGGAAATCACTAAGTACGGTTTACAATGGTGTAGAACGATCTATCGCCTTGCTGGTAGAGACCACCATCTGCCTGCTTCAAGCTCACTCGCCTAGTTATTTGCTCGCCGCTACTTCTTCAGATATGGAGAGAGGACACACCTCACTGCCTCCTGCTAGTTGGTGAGAATTTTAGTTCTTCCCAGAACTTGCGAGTTGTTGGGTTTATAAAGAGAAATAAGATAAGAAAATAAAGCAATAAAAATACGGGGATATTATAGTGGTTCGGATGCCAAATGATCTTACGTCCACTCTTCAGTCGATTGATTGGAATTCACTAGAACACTTTACAAGTGGTGTAACTGGTCTATTGACAGTTGCGGGAAGCTCTTGCGTCCTCCGGCTTGCTGCGCCAGCTAGTCCTCTTGCAGGTGGTTTCTTTAGATCTGGTGCAGGCTTTACTCTCAACGCATCGCTAGGCCTACCAGCTGTTCAGTGTGAGTTTTAGAGTTCCCACAGAACTTTGACGACAGAGTATGATTTAAAAGTAAGTCTTGGTTTCTGAAAGAAGTTTCAGAAACCTTCCTCGGATTCAACTCGTGAGATGAGAAGAACTCCGGAATAACTCTAGCGAAAATGCTAAGAGCCTTGTGTAAGAACACAAAATCAGTTTGAGCGCTTGGGAAGATGGATTATATCGGCATGCGCTCTATCTGTAAGATATGTCCCATGTGTGTGATATATTTATTATGGATTAATTGATAAATAAATTATTAATTGGATAAATCTAAATAATATATGGGATATCTGGAGCAGATTTGATTATTAATTAATATTTGATGGGGATATTAATTTTATGTGGGCTATATATTAACCCTATAAATAGCGACTAGGTCCTCAATTACTGACATAACCCTAATAGCCATCACGAACGTGAGAGAAAAGAATAGAAGTCAAGGAAGAGAAACACTTGTCTTCTGCAATAGTCGGAGGGTCATTTAGACCCTTCGACTGTTACGACATGAACATTTTAGACCCTCCTTAACTATTTGGTTCAAATTAACCCCTCAACTATTAAAATTGGCTCAATTTAACCCCTCAACTTTTAAAATCACGATTTTACCCTTATTAATAGAATAATAAATGTTTTATGGTTCTAGCTTATTTTATTTTTTAATTTTGTGTATTAATTTAATTATTTTTAGTTTATATTTTTTATTTGAATAAATAAAATATTTAATATAATAAGAAATAAATAAATAAATCCAACATAATACAGTTTTCAATTAATTTTTTTCTCCTTTTAATTTATTAGAAAAACTTAATATCTTAAGTTTAATTTTTTTTTTTTTCAATTATCAACCATAAAAAACTATGAATATTGCATACAAATGAATCATGCAATAATATATTAAGATATTAATTATTATAATATAATTACATAGAAATGAATATTACCAAAATCTTATGATAATATTTTTTTCCTAATGTCTATTCCATCTCGACAACGTTGCTACGAGTGAATCCATGGAGAGATTCCCAAAAAAGTTTGGTGAGAATATGAGAATTCACTGGGCGTCTTTATTAACTTTACGATTTAAGATTAATTGTTGACAAAAATAAAAATAATAATATAAATTATAAATATTAATTAATATTAAGATATTAAGTTTATGATATAAGATAATTATGATATAAAGTTTACGGTATAAATATTAATAGATATTATGGTATAATATGATTATCTTTAACTTTATTTTTTACGGTTGATAATAAAAATTAAAATAAATAAGATATTAAGTTTTTTCTAATAAATTAAGAGAAAAATTACTATGAAATTTTACTGTATAAAATATTTTCACTTATACAAATTAAAAATATAGGTGCAAAATAATTTACTTAATACACAAAATAAAAAAGCCTAGAACTACAAATATTGTATTATTCTATTAATAAGGGTATAATCGTGATTTTAAAAGTTGAGGCGTTAAATTGAGCCAATTTTAATAGTTGAAGGGTTAAATTGAACCAAATAATTAAGGAGGGTCTAAAATGTTCCTGCCACAATAGTCGAAGGGTCTTAATGACCCTTATGCCTAAATAAATTATTAATTGGATAAATCTAAATAATATATGAGATACCTGGAGCAGATTTGATTATTAATTGATATTTGATGGGGATATCAATTTTTTTATGTGGGCTATATATTAACCCTATAAATAGCAACTAGGTCCTCAATTACTGACATAACCCTAATAGCCATCACGAACGTGAGAGAAAAGAATAGAAGTCAAGGAAGAGAAACACTTGTCTTCTGCAATTCTTAATTCTACGATGGAGAAAGGTACACAATTGATTGTGAGAATTATTGATTTCAAGATCGTGCAAGTTTTCTATTTTATTGATTTAATAGAAATCACATGAATAGTTTTACATGTGGTATCAGAGCATGTGTTATGAAATTAATGATTCTACTTGAATGAAATTATGAACCCTAATTAATGAATTAGAAAGTAATTGTTCCGCTGCATTTTTGAATTTTATCCCATGATTTTGCTTACGAAATTTGTTTCGAATTTTGTTGTTTGAACTGTTCTGCATCTTCTTTTGAAGTCGGTTTCTTGAATATAGATATACTGATTTTCTATTGAAATTCCAATTGATGCGGCATGAAGGGAATTAAAACAAATTGTTTAATTGGTAAAATTATTTTCTTTCTGTTAGATTAAAATTATACAATGGTGTAGAACTATCTATCGCCTTGCTGGTAGAGACCACTGTCTGCCAGCTTCAAGCTCACTCGCCTAGTTCTTTGCTCGCCGCTACTTCTTTAGATCTGGAGAAAGGACACACCTCACTGCCTCCAGCTGGTCGATGAGAATTTTAGTTCTTCCCAGAACATGCTGCTTGCTGTGTAAACATCCGTGGGAGTCAACTACAAGAGAAGTAGTGACTAAGAGTTGGTTTCTTACTTGAAAAGTAAGAAGACCAAAAGAAATAACTCTAGCAGAAATGCTAAGAGTCTCGTGTCCAAGAATGACACAGTTTGCTTCTTAAAACTGGTTAAAATCGTGTGATTAAGACTTATCAAATTCAGAGAATACACCATCAACTTGCGAGTTGTTGGGTTTCTAAAGAGCAATAAGATAAGGAAGTAAAGCAATAAAAATACGGAGATATTATAGTGGTTCGGATGCCAAATGATCCTACGTCCACTCTTCAGTCCGTTGATTGGAATTCACTAGAACACTTTACAAGTGGTGTAACTTGTCTATCAACAGTTGCGGGAAGCTCTTCCGTCCTCCGACTTGATGCTCACCCAGCAAGTCCTCTGCAGTCTTTACTTTGAACGCATCGCTAGGCGTACCAGCTGATCAGTGTAAGTTTTAGAGTTCCCACAGAACTTTGACGACAGAGTATGATTAAAAAGTAAGTCTTGGTTTCTGAAAGAAGTTTCAGAAACCTTCCTCCTCGGATTCGATTCGTGAGATGAGAAGAAATCCGGAATAACTCTAGCAAAAATGCTAAGAGCCTCGTGTAAGAACATGAAAACAGTTTGAGCGCTTGGGAAGATGGATTATTTCGGCATGCGCTCTTTCTTCCAGCGATTGCTCGCTTATGCTCACTTGCGTTTTATTAGTAATTTGAACAATTAATAATTATTAAAATAAGAAATCTTGAATTGACATACAATTTAAATTCTATAATTTGAAGGGACTACATTAATTAAATTCAATTTAAATATGTTTCTTATTATTTTTAATGATTAATGAAATTAAAATTTAAATCAATAAAAAACCATTTCCATTGCGATCTGATCAAATATTGACAATGCTATTTTGTATTGATTCAATTATCACTATCGATTTCATTTACTTCTTTTTTTATTATGTTTTTAAAAAAAATTAAAAAAAATTTTAAAAGTATGACCGGATTCAAAATATGGAAATATTTAGTTGCATTAATAGATCATTTATTAAAAAATTTAGTAACATTCTATAAATAAGCACAAAATATGCAAAGAAATGAATTATTATTATCTAATAATAATAATGAGTACAAAATTTAAAAAAAAATTATATAGAAAACTAATTAATTAAACTTTTTTTAAAAAATAAACAAGAGATTTATCTTAGTTATTGTTGGTCCCCGATTAGAGTTAGTGCGTGCGGAAGCTTTAATGAGTGTGGACACGATTTATTTATTGGCTAACTATTGAGGAGTGAGCTATCAGTTGAAATATTATTAATAATATTTGATGTACTTACAATAAAAATGGTATATATTGTTGGTCCCGGTTTTTATCAGAGTAAACTTAATATGCATAGCGGAAATAGATTTTTGATTCGGTATACTTGCATTTATCCAAGCTCATGGTGACGTGTCAGCTTGGTTTGTCGAATCTTTAGATCAGGTGCTTATGGCCAAGTATGCTTTAGTGTCAGTATTCAGTATATACTACTACACTTGAGTGTTAAGTTTTAAATGAACGTAAGCTGACAGTAAAAATAAAGCAATAAATGACAAAGAATTTTATAGTGGTTCGGACCAAACTTTCGTACGTCCACTCTTCAGACCTAGGTCTGGAAATCACTAAGCTTAGAACTTTATAGGTGCTCCTACAATCTATCGCTTGCTGAAGAATGCCTCGTCCCTTCAATCCACAAGCTCACTCATCTGGTCCTTGCTGGTTCTTCGCTTCTTAGCTCCTCGAAGTGTGGGCACACCACTCAACCTCCTCGTCGCCGGAATGGGATTTTGTAGTTTCCCCGAACTATCTCCTTGGCGGCAGGTTGCCCATAAGAGTAAGAGTACAAGACGTACTTGACTGTTGTAATATTTCTTGGAGAGAAAGATTACCAAAAGATAACTCAAGAACTCAGAAGTTCTGAGTCTCGTGTTCACTAAAGTGACACACGGGTAAGCTTAAAAGCCTCGAACATTTAGTATCAGCTTGGTGTTCGTTCGTGAAGCGTAAGTTCGTTAATGGTCACGATTCGTAACCTTCTTCTGTTGAAAATCCTCCGGTATTTATAGCTGTGAAGGTTGAAGATTTGAAATAAATACCTGTTAGAGACAAATTGAAAGATGTCCAATCGGATGTCTTTGTTGACTGTTGCGGTAGGCGGGTAGGTGGTGCTTTTTTAGAGCTTGTGCACCCGCTCTGCCTTTTTTTTTTTTACAGCGATAGTGACGCTTCGTCTTTGTGTCAGAATGGTTGTATTTGTCAGTTTGAGGAGTCTCGGACCGGGTGTCCTAAGTATCAAAACTTGAAGTTTCGTGCTTGCAGACTTTAAGGAATCTCCAATCCTTCAAGTATGTAATTGTCAGTACGTTCCTCAAACGATTCTTCTTATTTCTTTGCGTTGGGACCTGGACTAGGAAATCCATACTGGTGCTGTCATGCTTGCAAGTCCATGCTGATGACATCATCCTTTAGTGTAGGCTAGGTCCCTATGCTGGTAAGTTTGGTGTACTAGGTGTTACCATATGGGCTTAACCTATACTTGCTGAAGTCAGCTTAGACTCATAAATCTTCCATACTTGAAAGTTCGGCTCGAATCTTAGTCTGTTGATTTTTTTGCGTGTTCCAGACTGATTAGCCAGTCTAGTCTTCAGATTAGCTCCAACTTACAACTCGATATAGATCCTATACATGACTTTACATTTTTCGACTAAGCCGAAACTATCTAAGATGGCTTTTACGTACTTTGACCGACCAAAACATAATATTTCTAACAAATTTCCTAACATATATATGTACATTAAAAAAGTTGAATTGCTAGTATGATATGAATTACAAATATGTTGGCTATGGCAAATCGATCTGCATTCATCACATTTAAAAAAAAAAAAAAAAAACCAAACCTGCCTTCAAATTATATTGCACAAATTCTCCATACAAGTAACTTGTATTAAAATCCCAGTTAAGGAATAGTAATGCACAGGAATGAGGAATTAAACCGAAAAGTCACATGACATTATTTGTACCACTTATCATATTCTACTTCTTATACCACTATTAAAATTATTAATTTAATATTTTTTAATGATTTTAATTTATTTTAGTTCAAATTAATTTTATAAGTTCAATAGTAGGGTTCATCATACCCAATTAGGGTATATAATATTTTTTTGTAATTAATTTTCTATTTTTAACAAATATCTCGACCTCTACCATAGGGGTTTGTGGCATCTCATCCCTCCTAGAAATGTTGCTGGTCATCTGACAACGATCACAACCAGTAATCCAGCCACGACAAGTCTCGTGGGTAGAGGGCCAATAGAATCCAATTGCAAGTACCTTGAAGGCAGTGCGGTTGGCTGAATCATGACCACCTGTAGGACAGGCATGACAAGCCTCGATAATTGATAAGCTCTTATTATTACTCACTTATCTATATTTTTCTCCATTGTTTCGAGTGCATTTTATTATGTTTTTAGTTATTTCTGTGCATGAGACTGCTTTAGAGGGTGTTATGCATTTCATGGTTGATTTTGCAGGTATTTAGGGCGGAAAAGAGGTGAAATGAGGAAAGAGCCGAGTTACATGGAGTTCTGCTTTGAATGATGCACGGGTAGTCGACCAGAGATGGAAGACGAAGCCAAAATCCTGAAGCAGGACCTCTGTGTCGATCGACAGACACGCTGTCGATTGACACAGAGGTCGGATGTCGATCGGAGGCACAAACGAAGTAAGGAGCTCGACACAAGAATTTCTGTCTATCAAATTCGACAGGGAGAACAAAGATGGGAAATGAACACAGCACAAGCCCGAATTTTGACTTGACGCTTGTGTTGATCGACAGGCTCCCTGTCGATCGACACAGAGGCTCGACATGGCTGTTTTCACCTATTTTGGCAATTTTTGTTATTTTAGCCTAATACCTAGATTAGGTCTTTTTCTCCCCTCTATAAATAGAGACTTATATTGCACGAAAATAAGCTAGTTTTTTACACTTAGAACATTTTAGCATTGGAGTTTTTCAAGACTTTGAAGGTTGTTCTTCAATTTTAAGGTATTCTATAACATGTTTGATTGTGTTTTAGTCATGTTTTGTGGCTAGAACCCTAACAGGTTCTATGGTTATGATTTATCTTTTCTGATGCATGCATAATTGAAATCGACTCTCTTGGCATGGTTTAATTCTCTGTGATTTAATTTAAAAATCTAGATTAAAAGATGGACCGAAAGGTGAATTTGAGTCTAGGTTTAAAGTTATCAATTGAAGGACCTAGAGGTGAAAATTGTTAATAGGAAGAGAGAATTAAATATGTTAGTTTTTGTCTCAAAAGGAAGAAACTTGCATAGGAATTAATTAGATAATTATTGAGATTAACTGAATTGGTGTTCTTGAGACCGAGAGGATAAAGTCACTGTTTAGTAATCTAGGATTTAAATTGCTGGACCAAGGAATTTAATCCATCAAAATCTATGTTTTCCCCATTGTTGAGTTGACTGAAATTGCATGTTGATGATTATATTATCTGCCCTAGGATCTGTGCTTTCTTTAATTGTTTTTAAATCCTTTATTTTATCGCATTGTCAACTTTAAATTCCAAACAAAAAATTTTTTTTAAACCCTCAAACTTCTATGTTCTAAAAATTATAGCTAGTACTTTGGGTGTTTCGTTGTACAGTCCCTGTGGGATCGACCACCTTCGGGTGTAAAAATATTATTTGCTTGCTGCTATTCTGCAGTTTATCAATGATTTGCTGCCACTCAGACTGAGGGATACAACGGCGAATGATGCCATCAGCGCATTGGTGCCACAAGTAGGGGTTTTCCCAATAGTAAAAGCGGACATCTCTCAAGAACTTCTTTCGAGCATAGGGGGAACTGTCTGGAGGGAGAGCACCCGTGGCAAGGTAGTTTGGATAGTGGGCAAACCACGGCGTCTTGGACTCGAGCATGTCTCTCAAATCTTCAATTTAGCACATCTGCTCATCTGGGAAAGTCTCCCGAATCCTCGACTCCTGCTCACAAACTCATCACGATTGGACCTAAAAAGTGGGCTAGGTTATAGTGTCCGGTGAATCGTTACAACTTCTTGACTACTAATGTGGCTGAGGTTTTTAATGCAAGACTGCTAGATGCTCTTCGTTTGCCGATAAGTTCCATAGTTGAATCATATTGTGTGATTGTCAAAAAATGGTTTGACTAGAGACGGGCTAAGGCAGCAGCACGAGAAGACCAATTGACAGAGGAGATCGTTCAGAAGATATTGCCCCTCGTTGAGATTTCACATACCCACATGGTTGTTAGCATATCCGGGGGCAAATTCAAGGTCAATGACAGTGAGCAAACTTGGAGGGTCGACCTAAATTTGTGATCCTGTCAATGCCATAAGTTTCAGCTGGATTTGATACCATGCTCTCATGCAATTGCTGCTATTCGGTATGGTATAATTCATTTTGTATCAACATCATTTAATTGTTCTGATGACTCATTATTATTAATTGGCCGGACCAACAGAGATAACTTGTACGATTACATTCACGATTACTACAAGACTAATACTTTGCGACTTATATACAGTAGAAGCATGCATTCTCTTCCACCTCATCATGAGTGGCAAGTTTCAAACCGTGCACGATCAATTAAAGTTAGGGGTGGCAATTCATGTGGATCGGGTTGTTATCGTGTCGATCCATTATCGATCCGATCCGTTAAGGCCTAATCCGTATCCGATCCGTTAAGAAAAATCTAAATCCGTATCCGTATCCGATCCATTGCTCAAATTTGTATCCGCACAAATTCGATCTGTGTCCGTTAAGGATCAGATAAAAATCTAATCCGAATGATCCGATATGTATCCGTCCGATAAGGATCCAATCCGATTGATACAATAATAATCTGTTTCAATAAATACAATAATTATAAAATAAAAATGCGATGAAATAATATAAAATATTCATATTTGGTTGTTCTAGTATTGTGGTAGATGAATAAATAAAATTTCAACTTCGTTAGAAATTAAAATTCTCAATCAAACATCCCAAAATATATAATAAGTCAACATAGATAAATCTTAAATTTAAATACTTTTTTTTATGATTTAAATTTAAATACTAGATCACAAAGCTTTTGAATTCCAAATACCCAACAATTCTTCACCTTAGTTGTCAACACTCCACCTACAAATTTGAAGGAGAAAAATATTAATTAGAACTTTAAAATTTATAATAATAATATAAATTATAATAACTACATTTCATCGATCATGGTAACATTGCAAGAATTGAGTCAATGGACGAGCATTTAGACGAATCAAAAATACTTTCAAAACTCAAGTTCAAGACCTCACCAACTAGTTCATTAGTTGACAGAGTTTCATTAAAAACTTAAAGTTGAGAACAAAAATAAATAAAAAGAAAAATAAATAAAAAAGAAAATATTATCATTGATTATAATTTTTTGAAGATATTCTATTTATTGAATTTCAATGCTTGGCACTATAAATTAATTCTGCTCCAATTAAGTAACACTAGGCCACTTATAACCACTTATGTTCAGATATGACTACAAGGAGTGTTTTGTACATGATGAGTAGTAAATTCTAGTCTTTGAAGTCATATCTAAACATAAAATGGTTATAATTGGGCTATTATTACTTAATTCGATCAGGGTAAATTTATGGTGAAAATAAGAGATTTAGTAAATAAAATATTTTTCACTTTAATAATCTTTGAATTTTCTTGCATTTATTTTCGTATTTGCATTTTTATATGATCAGTAGTTTAAATTTCACATATTCATTATGTGCAGATACATATATTGCAACATGCATCTTCACGAGGAGCAAGAATATGAAAGTTTTTTTTAAAAAAAATTGTTGTAATAAAATAATCGTTTGTAAATATTTACTTGTCTTAATTTTTGTTGTTGTACGTTGACGTAGCATAAATACAAAAGTTTCACTAATTAAAAAATTGGGGTCGGTCAGTGCCGGGTCGGTGTCATTTGCTAAGACACCAACCTACGTGGCAAATTTCCACGTTGGTCGGCCTCGGGGGTCTGTGACAAACATCGACCCACGTGGCCAAGACACCGACAAACATTGACTCACTTATCTATCTTATTTTCTATTATTTTGTTAAATCTATTAGCTTATTTTATGTATGAGTAGTTATCGTGAGGTATTATGCTTGTTATGGTGATGTTTTGTAGGTTTTTGGGCTAAAAAGAGGATTAAATGATGAAAAAGTCGAAGTGGAAGAGTACGCGAAGAATCATCAAAAAGGCTGGAAAGAAGATTCCACGTCGACCGACGCAAGCCTGTGTCGACCGACGTGGAATGGTCGAAGGTGATGTGGCATCGACCAAAAGAGGAGATCGACATAAAGAATCTGCGTTGACTGACACAGCTTCATGTCGACCAACGAATATTTCAAAAGAAGGAAGATTCTAGATTTACTTGGTTGTATCTTATTTTTGGTCCTAGATCCAAAATATACACATCTACCTCTATTTATACTCATGTAATTCGAGTTTTAGAGAGGATTCAGTTATTATTCAAGTTTTAGAGAGTCTTCGAGATTGAGAACTCGAACAGCCTTTATTTTTATTGTAAGTTTTGATTATGCAAGTTAATAATATGTATCTTAGATTTCTATCTGCGATGAGTGGCTAGAAACCCTAGCGAGTTATAGGGCTATGCATAATTAATCATGTATGCATGTTAGATTAATCAGCTTAATTGTATGGTTTCAATTCCTTATTTAATTAATAGAAATTAGAATTGACGATGGATTGAGAGATGAATTTGATTCCAAGTTCATAGTTGTTAATCGATAGACCGAGAGGAGAAGATTAATAACAGGAAGAGGAATTTGAATATAATTGGTTTTCTGTCTCAAAAGGAAGAATAGTCAATTATAGGGAATTAAATCTGATGTTTTATTGAGGTTGACTATTAATGTGTTCTTGAGGCCGACCAAGCATATACAGTCACATAATAGTAACTGATAAGCTCATATTTATACTCACTTATCTATATTTTTCTCCATTGTTTCAAGTGTTTTACATTATGTTTTTACTTATTTTTGTGCATGAGTCTACTTTAGAGGGTGTTATGCCTTTGATGGGTGAATTTTGCAGGTTTTAGGCCAAATTCATTGGAAACCCGTACCGAAAGCAGATGATGTTCAAAAGAACAGTCACTACTTCTTCCACAGATGGAATCTGACCTAATAAAGCACATGGATGGAAAGATCTTTGAATTAGATTTCCAACGCAACTAGAATCGGGTCAATCGGAGTTTGGGAGAGGAAGTTATGACCCAAACCGTGAGACTGCGCAGGCAGATGCATCCGTGTCGAGAGACAGGATTTCTGTCGACCGATAGGATTCCTGTCGATCGAAACAGAGGCCAAAATTTCAGAAATGTCACAAATTCAGCCCGGATTTTGATCTTGAAGGTTGTGTCGATCGAAATTCCCCCTGTCGATCGACACAGATGTCCGAGAAGGCTGTTTTTGGCCTGTTTTGGTAGTTTTTGCTATTTTTACCCAGTACTCAATGTTTAGAATCGATCTTTGATTAGTTGAGTTGATTTCGATTGTGGTTGATTTGCCAATGAATGTAGAATACCGCATGATAGGGTCTAATTGAAACTTACACTTGCATGATGTTTGAGTGGATTGAAGTTGACTAAGGAAGAATTTTTCAACCCAAGTGAGTTTTTGAGCCTTTATTTGTTCATGAGAGATTCGCATGTATGTTTTCGTTTCTCTAGAACTTGCTTTTGTTCTGTTTTGAGACTGCATAGTGTGCACAAGGATAGAAAATGATCTTAGGCCATCTTTGTCAGCCAAATTATCCTAAACACTGTCCCTTGTTATATTTTATCCCTAGATTAGCCCCTTTGAGCCTGTTGTTTTTCTTTCTTGGTCTATGAGATAAGGAAACATTGTAGTTTTATCTTGTCTATGAGAGAGTACTATGAGAAAGGTGATGTGTATCCTGTCTATAGGATTTGGGTGAAATAAGGGTAATTTTTATAAGTGGATGAGAAATTCTTAAAGTGGTTTACAAAAGAAGGTTGGGCTCTAGAAAAAAAAAAAAACTTGTGTCCTTATAAGCTCAAATCATTAAACAAATTTCTAAGAGCATAAAAGGACTAGAAAAAAAATGAGCTTTGGTTTGTGTTGAAAATTTTTAGGAGAATGGTAGATGATGAGAAGATAGTGGTTAGATTGATTGAGGGTGTACAACTTGATTGATTTAGTCACTTGGCCATATTTCCCTACCTTTCATAAAAAGCCTTCATTACAACCCTTTCAAAGTCCTTTTTGGTTCTTGAATTGTGTACACAAATGAGCAGTGGAGATTTTAGAACTTTTGCAAGCCTATGGTAGAAATTTCTTCATACATGTTGTGAGTACTTTCATTTGAAACCCAAACACTTGAGGGTGATGAGCGATACACTTTCCTGTGAGTCTTCCGAAGTTGATGAATATCTTATCTCTTTTAATTGCTTGTGTGATGTGGATTGATGAACCTTGATTGTGATGAATCTTGTGAGGCATTGCACTTTCAACTGCTTGAGATTTCTTTCTTCTTTTCTTCGATTGAGGACAATCTAATATTCAAGTTTGGGGGGTTTGATAAGATCATATTTATACTCACTTATCTATATTTTTCTCCATTGTTTCAAGTGTTTTACATTATGTTTTTACTTATTTTTGTGCATGAGTCTACTTTAGAGGGTGTTATGCCTTTGATGGGTGAATTTTGCAGGTTTTAGGCCAAATTCATTGGAAACCCGTACCGAAAGCAGATGATGTTCAAAGGAACAGTCACGACTTCTTCCACAGATAGAATCTGAGCTGATGAAGCTCATGGATGAAAAGATCTTTGAATTAGATTTCCAACGCAACTGGAATCGGGTCAATCGGAGTTCGGGAGAGGAAGTTATGGCCAAAACCGTGAGACTGCGCAGGCAGATGCATCCGTGTCGAGAGACAGGATTTCTGTCGACGGACAGGATTCCTGTCGATCGAAATTCCCCCTATCGATCGAAACAGAAGCTAAAATTTCAGAAACATCACAAATTCAGCCCGGATTTTGATCTTGAAGGTTGTGTCGATCGAAATTCCCCCTGTCGATCGACACAGATGTCCGAGAAGGCTATTTTTGGCCTGTTTTGGCAGTTTTTGCTATTTTTACCCAGTACTCAAATTAGATCTTTTTCCCCCTCTATAAATAAGAACTCTTAGGCACGAATTTCATCTATCTTTTATGCATTATTGTACTTGGAATAATTGAGCTTTGGAGTTTTTACAAGACATTCAAGGTTCCTCTTTATTTGTAAGTTCTTTAATAATATGTTTGCTTTATTTCTAGTCATGTTTTGTGGCTAGAACCCTAAACAAGTTCTAGGGTTATGATTTCTTTTCTGATGCATGTCTAATTGATATCAACTCATATAGCATGGTTTAATTCTCTGATTTAATTTTATAATCTAGATTAAAAGAAGGACCGAGAGGTGAATTGAGATCTAGGTTTATAGTTAATAATTGATGGATCGAGAGAGAAAATTGTTAACAGGAAGAGAGAATTAATTGTGTTTGTTTTCTGTCTCAAAAGGAAGAAACTTGCATAGGAAGTAATTAGATAATTATGAGATTGATTAATTTGGTGTTCTTGAGACCGAGAGGAGATAGTCACTAATTAATAATCTAGGATTTAATTGCCTGACCAAGGAATTTAATCCATCAAAATCTATGTTTCCCCATTGTTGAGTTGATTGATATTTGCATGTTGATGATTAGATTATCAGCCCTAGGATCTGTGCATTCTTTAATTGTTTTAAAACCTTTTATTTTCTGCAATTGTTATCTTTAAATTCACAAACAAAAATCCCTTTTCTATTTCCTCAAACATCTATGGTTTATTAATTATGACTAGTAATTTGGATTTATCATTGCACAGTCCCTGTGGGATCGACCACCTACGGGTGTAAAAATTATTATTTGCTTAACTGCTATACTGCAGTTAATCCTCAAAAATCTATGTTTTCCCCATTGCTGAGTTCATTGATATTTACATGTTGATGATTAGAATATCTGCCCTAGGATCTGTGTTTCTGTTTTTTGTTTTCAAACTCTTTACTTTCTTGCAATTGTTATTTTTAAATTCAGAAACAAAAACTCTTCTCAAATTTGGATTTCTCAAACAAAGAATTGATAAATTGTGTCCAGTACATGAGATGACTTCGTTGCACTATCCCTGTGGGTTCGACTAGCCTTCGGGTTATTATAAATTTATTTGCTGCTGTATTTTACAGTTATCAGTAACCTAGACTATAATTGCCTGATCCAGGAATTATAGTATTATAATCTGATTTCCCACCATTATCGAGTTGATTGATTTAGCATTTAGCATGTATTCTGATTGATTATTTGCCCTAGAATTTGTGTTCTTTACTTTGCTTTCAAAAATCTCTTTAAATTCAGCTTTGTAATCTTTATTTTCCAAAATGAAAATCCAATTTCAATTTACTCAAACAATAAATCTTGGAACTAAAATTAGTATATGAGATATTTTCGTTGCATAATTCCTCTGGGTTCGACTACCTTTGGGTATATTATAAATTTATTTACCATTGTATTTGCAATTAATCTGTGAATTTTACAGTGATCACATTGCATGACCTCCTCCAATTCTTATGAGCCACGTTTAAAAATGCATAAACGTTCACATCTTGCTCAAGGACTACGATTTTCAAAGAATCACACCCAGTTTTAAGATTTTCAAAATTTTGAAGCAAAGTGGTGTGAACTTCTTTGAGTTTTGTCAGTTCCTCATTGACAGACCGAGATTTTTTAATCACATTGGTCAAAACTAAAACTTGATTCTTCAGTGAGGAGTTTTCACCAGCCAAGACATTTTAAAAATCATAAAAATTTTCAAATTCTTTTGAAAGAATGTCAAGTGTGATGTCGGAGCAATGCGACCCAGTTTCATCTAAGATGCATTCTGAAATGGTAGAAGTTGCAGGTAGTAAGTTTACATGCTCACTTGAGGCAGTGAGTGCAGTCTCAGTTTGTGCATCTTCATCAGTTTCTTCGCCAAATGCAACCATAAAAGCAAGGAGGGCATCTTCCTCCGATTCCTCATCAAAAGTGTAGTAGCCTTCGTCATGATCCGGTATGTCCGGCACTTCTGTTCTGGTCAGCATGGCTTGAGCTACTGCCTTTGATGCTCTTCGCTCAAAGATCTTCTTGAGATTATCTCTCTCGTCTTTGTCCACCCGAGGACATTCAAATTTGAGGTGGTCCGGAGAGTTGCATTCAAACCAGGACCTAGGAGTTCTCTTGACGAATCTTTTCTCGTCAGTTTTTGGAACCTCCTCTTTGCCTTTGGCCTTTTCAAGGAGCTTTGATAGTCTTCTCATTTGCTCCTCCGGCTCGGTGATCACTGATATTTCTACCAGATTATTTATAATACAGTGGCCAAATAAATTTATAAAATTATAAGTTGACAAACCCATAAGGAAAAGAATAACGAGATTATCCCATGTACTAGCCATAGCTCTTGGTTCATCGTTTGAGTAAACAAAACCCAATCCAGCAATCCTCAAAGCAAACTAATAACAGGATGGAACTCTATCTAATACCAAATAGATTCATGACTCGGATGTCGAACCCACAGAGAATGATGTAGGGAAATAAACTCATGTACTAAAACATAGTTTTTGGATAACTTGTTTGAGCAATTAGAAAATAGATTTTTGGATTTTTTATAATAAAAATAAAGATTTAAAGCAAATAAAGGATAACACAGATCCTAGGGTTGAACTTCTACTCTGGATAATATGAAAATAAATAATCAATCATATTCATGCAATAGGAATCATAAATTTAGAATTATAAAATAGGAATCACAAACCATCATCAATTAATTAATCAATCAACCCTAAGCATGCATCCAGAATAGTTGTACAAACCCTAGAATCTACTAGGAAAATTAACTAGACATAAATAAAATAAAGAGACATAATTAAAAGAAAAATAAATTGCATAAATAAAATAGGAATTCTCAAATACATTAATAAAATAAATAAAACTAAAGACTAAAAATACTACAGAAATTGAGGAGAAGAAAGATATAGGGACTAAGGTCCCCATAGGGAGGTCCACATAGGGAGATCCAATGAATAATCTAATCTAGGGGGGTATTTATAGAGTTCGTGTAGGCTTTACATGACATAATTATACAAGGAATAAGATTAGATTTGATGTAAATCTTAATCTTAATATCCCTTTTTACATATTTCTTCCTTTTTGGGTCTTCAAGGCTTCCAAGTTGATGTATATCTTTTGTTTCCATCAATTCTCGCCCAAAAACATGTAAAATCGCACTTTCCTTCCAAAATTGACCCGAATGTCAATTGTCAGCCTGCCTGTCAATAAACACAGAGGCTTCATGTCGATCGTAATCCGGCATGTCGATCGATATAGAGGCTTCGCCAGAAATCTCTCACTTCGACCCTTCTGCGCAGTCTCACGGTTTTGACCATAACTTTTGCTCCCGAACTCTGATTGACCATTCCAGTTGCATTGGAAAGCTAATTCAAAGATCTTTCTTGTGCCTTGATCTATTATCTCAAATTCTACATGTGGAAGAATTTGAGACTATTTTTTTGAATATCTACTGCTTTCAGTACGGGTTCCAATGAATTTAGCCTCAATCCTGCAAAATATTACCATGCCAAGCATAAAACCACTCTAGATAGACTCATGCAACAAAAATAAAGGAAATAAACAAAAATATAATGAAAACAACTAATTAATCAAACCAAATATGAGTGAAAATATGAACTCATCACTCAGCCACTGAGCTTTCACCTTCTTTCTCATGATATCCTGAAGTGGATGGGATCTCCTTCATTTGAGTGCTAGAGTGAGTTGCACGACGCTCGGTCTGGAAGGTTTTCTTGGGTCTCCACTTTGAGTCCCTTTTTACGAAGTAGGCTGCATCCTCAGCCTGGGAGCTTGGAGAGCTGGCTACTGTCACAGCTTTGTTCTTGTTCACCATCTGTATATCCCATTCATGGGCTTGGAGTTGGGTGAACAATTCCTTCGTGGAAATCTTGGAAAGATCCTTCTCCTTCAAGGTGGTTGTTTTCACAAACCAATCCTCTTTGGGCATCTTGGACAGTATTTTGGCATTCAAGTTTGCATTCGAGTAGGTCCTGTCCAAGGCCTTGAGCTCACTCACTATTGTGTTGAATCGGGCCTCCATCGACTTGATGGTTTCTCCAGGGATCATCTGGAATGATTCGTACTTATCAACACACACATGGAGTTTTTTCGTCCTCATTTGTTCTATCTTTTGACACAGACTGCCGAGGTAATCCCATACCTCCTTGGCATTGTCAAATTGCATTACCTCTTCAACGAGGGATTCTGGTAGAGAAGACTATCGAATCAAGCTGATTTTTCCTCTTGTCCTCTGAAGACCATTCATTGTACGGTTTTTAAACCGTTGTTGGTCCTTCAGCTCCGAGCGGCATGAAGACCTTGATGGGTACTCTCTCTAGAACATGGATCTCTTCTTCTATATTGCAAATTTCTCTGCGGAGTACGGAGGAAGCTTCGGAATATTCATGATGAATATTTGACAACCTGTGATCTAGACAAGAAAAGTGCAATGAAAATGGATCCGATCCTAAGCGATTTCAAAGCAATCAGCGTAGAATAGGAGTGACCGCTCTGATAACACTTGTTGGTCTCGAAATCAGAGTATGTAGTGCTCAGCGAAAATTTTAAGGAACTTTCACTTATCAAAACTGGTTGTTCTGAACCAGTTTGGTTTGTTGAACTTAAGCTTTTAAGGTCAAGTAATCGTTAATCAGTTTCAAGATATACTTCAACACTTAAGTGTTGAGTTTTAAGGATAAGAAAACAGATAAATCATGAAAGCTATAAACGACAAAAGGTTTATAGTGGTTCGGACAAAAAAGTCCTACGTCCACTCTTCAGACAGAGTCTGGAAATTCACTTAAGTGTCGGATTACATGGTGCATTCTCCATATGTCCGAAAGTCCTACGTCCACTCTTCAGATAGAGTCTGGAAATTCACTTAAGTGTCGGATTACATGGTGCATTCTCCATACAACTAACTTGTATTAAAATCCCAGTTTAGGAATAGTAATGCATAGGAATGAGGAATCAAATCGAAAAGTCACATGAGATCCTCTGTACCACTTTTCATGTTACACATCTTATACCACTATTAAAATTATTAATTTTTATTTAATATATTTTTTTATTTCAATTTATTTTAGTTCAAATTAATTTTATAAGTTCAATAGTAGGGTTCATCCTACCCAATTAGGGTATATAATATTTTTTGTAATTAATTTTCAGTTTTTAACAAAAATATGATTATTAAAATTGATTAATTCATAATAATAATTTGTGTTCTTATAATATTTTTGTTTTTGTTCATAAAAATCAATTAGAGTATATATTGTATTATATTTATTTTTTATTTTTGTAAAAACATTTATTAAAATTCGTAAACAAGATAGTTGATCCGCGGAAAAGTAGCTACCATGCCCTTGGTAAATCTCTCATTAATGAAAAAGGAAGGCAAGCCAAAGCATGTGGTATTAATTGTACTGTGATGGATGTGTCCAATAAAAATTACACAGCAGGTCCACAGTTGCATTTAAGAATAGGTGGAAAAACCTGCAAACTAACATTACATGTAAAAATACTCCTCCTTTTCCCAGCACTAGTATACAAAATTTGAGTTGTTAGATTACCTTGTCCACAACTCATCAAGTCGCCACAATTTCTTCTTGTTTTGTCCAGTCAACAAAATTATCAAGGATTAAAGGCCAAGCTTCATTTATGTAGTAATTGTAATTGTCAAGGTCTGGGAAGTTTATCTGTCAAAGTAGATTAACCTTTAAAAACCAACAGGAAGAAATGTCACACATAGAAACAAAACTAATTTAACCATATCATGTCATCACAACGCAAAATCATTTTTTTTTTCATTCTAACAGCAACAGAATTATAAAATGAATTGCAGTAAGAAGTACGTAAATATATATACATGAAATGTTATATAGTAAATTAATTAAGCAATTTATATGAATCGAAAATTGATCTCAACAATTGATTTTAAAGCAAACGTAAATAATATATGGTTGAATGATAAATATGATATATACCGCGTGCACAATTGATTGAAGTGATGTTGTATCATAAATAATTAAATAATTTAGGTGGCTGGTAGTTTACATAAAATTAAAGTCGAACCATGGCGATAGAGTTGGTGTTGGTTCCAAATTCAGAGTATATATATGCACAACGGAAAAGTTTTAACAAGCTTGCACTTCCTAAACTGGTTGTTCAAGTAATCAGTTTTGGTTTCAGAAACTGTTGTTTAGCGAGAAAATTATACTTTGTCAAATTCAAGTATGCTCCAACAGAGAATATTGGGTTTTAAATCCACACACACAAAAAGAAAAGTAGTAAATATAAAGGATTTATAGAGGTTCAGAACTGAAGTCTTACGTCCTCTCGTCAAACGAAAATTCTGGAAATCACTAAGTACGGTTTTGTGATGCATGACTGCGTGATTGAACAATGATTCATGCATATATATTTGGAAGATGCAATGGATACTTGTTTGAGCTAAGTGAGAAGAAGAAAGCTCAAATTTGGTTAAGTGTTGGTGCCCGTTTTTGAGAAATGAAAGAAGTCGCGTTTTAACTAATAAAAATGCAAGTGCAGCTGTTAGGTTATAACAACCCGAGACACGTGTTGCTCAGAGATTGGCTAGAGGAGTTGTGTTATTTGAAACAAAAATTCAACTAAAAGGTCTGCATGAAAATTAGGGTTTAGCAGATTTCTTTTTCGTCTTCTTCACATAAAATTCGATCAGAGAGAGTGTTCTTGTATGAGCGGTGTTCTTGTACATCTCCTTCATCTCGATTAATAAAACAGCCTAGTGACCTCCCATGGATGTAGGCATTCCGGCCGAACAACGTAAACGATTGCGTCTCTCGTTTCTTGCGTGTTGAGTTTGTGTTTCTGGTTTTGTGTGAGTTCAACAGTTTGCATGCTTTCACAGCAAAGTGGCGCCATTTGTGGGAATCGATAGGTGCATGTAATACTGATTTGCTGGAGCTCAGTAACTCACACTTTTCAACTCAACTTCTTGGAGCAACCATCGGTGGAAGTAAGGGTTTCTACTTCACCTATTCTGCACAAGTTCTTGGTCTCGATTTGAAATTTTAGGGACAGTTTGGGTGTGCATTTTGTTTAGGGTTGTTAGAGATATTATATGTGTTAATAATATCTCAAATTTTCATTTTGGATTCGGTTCTTGGTATAATATACAGAATCCGTTTGAGTTGCTGTGGTGTTTCTGGGAAAGTGGAATGAAATACTTGAAGTACTGCTTTCTTTGTGTGTGTGAGTCTTATCTGTGATTAAGGGTAAATTCTTGAGAGCTATGGCATCTGCCAAATACGAGATAGAAAAGTTCACTGGTAAGAATGACTTTGCATTATGGAAACTCAAGATGGAGTCAATCTTATCACAGCAAGGCTTGGAAGAAGCCATTATGGAAGGAGATGACACTTTTAAAGGAGAAACGAAGGAGCAAAGGACTAAGCTGCTCACTAAGGCTAAGGGCATTCTGTTTCTAAGCTTAGATGACAAGGTTTTGAGAGAGGTAGCCAAAGAAAAGACTGCATATGGAATATGGAAGAAACTGGAAGGATTGTACCAAACAAATCCTTGGCAAATCGGCTTTACTTAAAGCAAAGGTTGTACTCATACAGAATAGTGGATGACAAGAGCATCTTGGATCAGTTGGATTCCTTTAACAAGGCCCTAGATGATCTTGAGAATATTGGAGTTACATTGGAATCTGAAGACAAGGCAATACTTCTTCTCAACTCACTGCCCAAATCCTATTCAAATATAAAGGATGCAATGCTTTATGGGAGAAATGGCACTATAACATTGGAGGAGGTACAATCAGCCATTAAAGGAAAGGAAGCTGAGAAATTATCAGATACTCTTGTGCATGATCCATATGGTGTAGGGTTGATGGTCAAGAAAAACTATGGAAATCGGTTTCAAAAAGAACTGGAGGATATCAGAAACAATCCAACTCTGATAAGCAACAAAATGGACCAAAGAAGGAAATTAAGCCCAATTACTTTCAGAAAAGAAAAGAGTTCTCCCAACCTATAGATACAAGAATCCAATCATCAACACAAGAAACTAGATCCTGCAACTACTGCAAGAAGCAAGGCCACCTAATAAAGGACTGTCCTATTCTTAAACTCAAGGGACAGCAAGGTCAGGGTCCAAACACTGTTAAGTGTGTAGAAATAAGCACAGATGAAGTGCTTAATGTGCTGGAAAGTCCAGCAGATGAAAGGTGGATCCTTGACTCAGGATGCTCCTTTCATATGTGACCCAAAAGAGAGTGGTTTGTGGAGCTGAGCCTACAAGATATGGGGACAGTGATGCTTGGCAACAATAACATCTGCCAAATTGAAGGGATTGGTTCAATAAGAATTCAAAATCATAATGGTGAGTTTAAGTTGCTGTCAGATGTGAGGTTTATTCCACAAATTCAGAGAAACCTCATCTCTTTAGGAGCTCTAGAGGCTAAAGGGTTCAAGTTTATTGGAAACAAGGGATCCATAGTAGTCTGCCAAGGTGACAAGGAAGTATTGAAAGGTAAAAGAGTAAACAATATCTATTACCTTTTTGCAAAGACTATTTCTGGGAGTGTTGATGCTGTCAAGGAAGTAGACAACAAGATTTGGAATATGAGAACTGGCCATATAAGCCTTAAAGGACTGGAAGAACTCAGGAAACAAGGCCTCATACAGTTTAGGCCATCTGAAGGACTAGAGGACTTTGAGCAGTGTATCCTAGCTAAGAGTAAGAAGCTCCCTTACAAAGCAAGCCTAAAGAGACCAACCCTTCCTCTTGAATATGTGCATGCAGATATTTGGGGGCCATCTCGAACAGAAACAATGGGAGGTGGCAGATATTTCCTTTCAATCATTGATGATTGTACAAGGAAAGTATGGGTTCAAGTAATGAAAACAAATGATCAAGCTGCAAAAAAGTTCAAGGACTGGTGCAACCTTGTTGAAAATGAAAAAGGGCTCAAGGTTAAGTGTCTACGAATTGACAATGGAATGGAGTTTATATCCGAAGAATTTGACTCGTTCTGTAGAGAAAAGTGGATAAAGAGGCATAGGACAATCCCCTACAATCCACAACAAAATGGTGTTGTGGAAAGGATGAATAGGACCCTATTGGAGAGGGTTAGATATATGTTACTAGGTTCTGGCCTTCCAAAGAAGTTCTGGGGGGAAGCAATAACCACAGCCTGCTACTTAGTAAACAAGTCTCCATCCACTGCAATTGATTTTCAGACCCCAGATCAGTTTAGGTATGCTAATGCACCTGATTACTCACATTGAAAACCCTTTGGTTGCCTTGCTTATGCTCATGTGAAGCAGGATAAGCTTGAAGCAAGGGCAATCAGGTGCTGTGATGCCTTATTTGGATCACAAAGGGAAGAATGTGTTGGCAGAAGACCAACAAGAGGATAGAGCTGAACCTTCAAATAGCAGCTCAGAGTTAGGTGATCAGGATGTGAAAAGGGAAGAACACACCACTCCAGGAAATGAAAGAAATCAGCAGAATACCCTATCTAATTATTGGTTGGAAAGAGATAGAGTGAGGAGGGAAATTCACCTTCCAAGTAGGTTTTCAGATGCTGATGTTATCTTTTTAAGCTTCAACATAGCAGAAAGCTTCAAGACAATGAGCCTAAGACCTATGAAGAGGCATGTAGAAGTACAGAAAGCAGACAGTGGATGGAAGCAATGAATGAGGAGATGAGTTAATTGAGAAAGAATAAGACTTGGAAGTTAACTAACAGACCAAAGTTTCAACATGTTATAGGGTGCAAATGGATTTTTAAAAGGAAGCTGGAGAATACTCATCCACCTCAGATCAGATACAAAGCCCGTTTAGTTGCAAAGGGCTTTACTCAAAAGGAGGGAGTGGATTTTATAGTTGTGTTCTCTCCTGTAGTGAAACATTGTTCCATAAGGATCCTTCTAGCTATTGTTGTTCAGCTAGACTTGGAATTGCACCAATTGGATGTAAAAACATGGAGAAATTGAAGAAATACTCAATATGGATCAGCCACCTGGCTTTCAAGAAATGGGAAGAGAGGATCAGGTATGTCAACTCATGAAATCACTGTATGGACTTAAAAAAAGTCCTAGACAGTGGAACAAAAGGTTTGACTCACATATGATGAGCATTGGGTTTTGGAGATCAAGTTATGATAAGTGTGTTTATCTGAAAAAAAGGATGTGATTCTAGTTTAGTTTATCTTCTCTTGTATGTGGATGACATGTTGCTTGCAGCTAAGCACGTGTCAGACATTAATCAAGTTAAGCATGACTTGGAAGAGGAATTTGACATGAAAGATCTTGGGCCTGCCTGCAAGATCCTAGGGATGGATATTATCAGAGAAAGATCAGCTGGGAGATTGAAGCTGGTTCAAGAGAATTATCTGCTAAAGGTACTTGAGAATTTTGGAGCTAGACATCTCAGATCTCTAGCATTGCCTTTGAGCCATGATACCAAGCTTTGTGATGAAAGGAGACAGATGAATGATACTCCTTATGCTAGCTTGGTTGGGAGCCTTATGTATTTGATGATATGTACAAGACTAGACATATGTTATGCCATAAGCATGACTAGCAGGTTCATGGCATGCCCTGGGAAAGAACATTGGAAAGCTTTAATGGGAATTCTCAGATATATGAAGGGAACCTCACAGTGTGGTTTACAGTTTGAGAAAAGAGAAGGTGTTCAAGAAGAAGCTTTGATTGGCTTTGTTGATTTTGACTTTGCAGCAAGTATAGATACAAGAAGATCTCAGACAGGTTTTGTATTCAGACTATATGGTGTTTTTGTGGTATGGAAGTCCAGATTACAGTCAGTTGTAGCATTGTCTACAACCGAGGCTGAATTTTATGGCACTAATTGAAGCCATTAAAGAGGCTCTATGGCTGAAGGGTTTGATACAGGAGTTAGGAGTGAGGCAGGAAGTGGTGAATGTCCTATATGACAGCCAAAGTGCCTTATACCTATCTAAACATCCTGTGTTTCATGATAGGTCTAAACACATCGATGTAAAATACCATTTTGTCAGAGAAGTGGTAGACAAAGGAGAAGTGAAACTTGAGAAGGTATCTACAGAGAAGAATCTGGCTGATGCTCTAACCAAAGTCATTCCTTCTCCAAAGTTTAGATTCTGCATGAAAGGTTTGGGAGTTTGCTGATCTTGAGATCAGCTCTTATGTTCTGTAGTGCAACAATGTGGAGGAAATCGGCTTGTGTTAATCACTGGTCAGGAGGGAGATTTGTGATGCACGACTAGGTGATTGAACAATGATTCATGCATATATATTTGGAAGCTGCAGTGGATACTTGTTTGAGCTAAGTGAGAAGAAGAAAGCTAAGTGTTGGGGCCATTTTTGAGAAATGAAAGAAGTCGCGTTTGAACTAATAAAAACACAAGTGCAACTGCTGGGATATAACAACCCGAGACACGTGTTGCTCAGAGGTTGGCTAGAGGAGTTGTGTTAGTTGAAAGAAAAATTTAACTAAAAGGTCTGCATGAAAATTAGGGTTTAGCAGATTTCTTTTTCGTCATCTTCACATAAAATTCGATCAGAGAGAGAGTGATCTTGTATGAGCGTTGTTCTTGTACATCTCCTTCATCTCGATTAATAAAACAGCCCAGTGACCTCCCGTGGACGTAGGCATTCCGGCCGAACCACGTAAACGATCGCGTCTCTCGTTTCTTGCGTGTTGAGTTTATGTTTCTGGTTTTGTGTGAGTTCAACAGTTTGCATGCTTTCACAACAGGTTTCTTACTTGAAAAGTAAGAAGACCAAAAGAAATGACTCTAGCAGAAATGCTAAGAGTCTCGTGTCCAAGAATGGCACAGTTTGCTTCTTAAAACAGGTTAAAAATATCGTGTGATTAAGACTTATCAAATTCATAGAATACACTACCAACTTGCGAGTTGCTACGTTTCTAAAGAGAAATAACATAAGGAAATAAAGCAATAAAAACATGGGGATATTATAGTGGTTCAGATGCCAAATGATCCTACGTCCACTCTTCAGTCTATTGATTGGAATTCACTAGAACACTTTACAAGTGGTGTAACTGGTCTATGACAGTTGCGGGAAGCTCTTCCGTCCTCCGGCTTGCTGCTCACCCAGCTAGTCCTCTTGCAGGTGGATTCTTCAGATCTGGTGCAGGCTTTACTTAGAACGCATCGCTAGGCCTACCAGCTGGTTAGTGTGAGTTTTAGAGTTCCCACAGAAATTTGACGACATAGTATGATTTAAAAGTAAGTCTTGGTTTCTAAAAGAAGTTTCAGAAACCTTCCTCGGATTCGACTCATGAGATGAGAAGAACTCAGGAATAACTCCAGCGAAAATGTTAAGAGCCTCGTGTAAGAACACGAAATCAGTTTGAGCGCTTGCGAAGATGGATTATATCGGCATGCGCTCTTTCTTCCAGCGTTTGCTCGCTCTCCCTTCTGCTCACTTGCGTTTTATTAGTAATTTGAACAATTAATAATTATTAAAATAAAAAAATCTTGAATTGACATACAATTTAAATTCTATAATTTGAAGGGACTACATTATTTAAATTCAATTTTAATATTTTTTCTTATTATTTTTAATGATTAATGAAATTAAAATTTAAATCAATAAAAAACCATTTCCATTGGGATCAGATCAAATATTGACAATGCTATTTTGTATTGATTCAATTATCACTATCGATTTCATTTACTTCTTTTTTATTATGTATTTAAAAAATATTTAAAAATAATTTTCAAAGTATGACTGGATTCAAATTATGGAAATATTTAGTTGCATTAATAGTCATTTATTAAACTATTTACTTATTAACCGAAAATATTCTATAATCAAGCACAAAATATGCAAAGAAATGAATTATTATTATCTAATAATAATAATAAGTACAAAATTAAATAAAAATTAGATAGAAAACTAATTAAGTAAACTTTTTCAAAAAAATAAACTAGAGATTTATCCTAGTTATTGTTGGTCCCCGATTAGAGTTAGTGCATGCGGAAGCTTTAAGGAATAGTAATGCACAGGAATGAAGAATTAAACCGAAAAGTCACATGACATTATCTGTACCACTTTTCATATTCTACTTCTTATACCACTATTAAAATTATAAATTTAATATTTTTTTTTATGATTTCAATTTATTTTAGTACAAATTAATTTTATAAATTCAATAGTAGGGTTCAACATACCCAATTAGGGTATATAATTAATTTTCGGTTTTTAACAAAAATATGATTATTAAAATTGATTAATTCATAATCATAATTTGTGCTCTAATGAAATTTTTATTTTTGTTCATAAAAATCAATTAGAGTATATTGTATATTTTAGTAAAAAGAATTATTAAAATTAGTAAACGAGATAATAGTACACCAAGTGGTACACCACTGTGGCACTGAGGATTTGATCCGCGGAAAAGTAGCTACCAAGCCCTTGGAAAATCTCTCATTAATCAAATGAAAAAGGAAGGCAAGCGTTTCCAAAGAATGTGGTATTAATTATATTGTGATGGATGTGTCCAAGAAAAATTACACAGCCGGCCACGGTTGCATTTAAGAATGTGGAAAAACCTGCAAACTATGACATGGCATGTAAAAATACTCCTCTTTTTTCCCAGCACTAGCATACAAAATTTGAGTTGTTAGATTACCTTGTCCACAACTCATCAAGTCGCCACAATTTCTTCTTGTTTTGTCCAGTCAACAAAATCATATATCAAGGATTAAAGGCCAAGCTTCACTTATGTAGTAATTGTAAGGTTTGGGAAGTTTATCTGTCAAAGTAGATTAACCTTAAAAACCAACAGGAAGAAAGGTCACGCATAGAAACAAAACTAATTTAACCAAATCATGTCATCGCAACGCAAAATCATTTTTTTTCATTCCATGAGCAACATAATTATAAAATGAACTGCAGTAAGAAGTACGTATATATATATGAAATGTTAAATAGTAAATTAATTAAGTAATGTATATGAATCGAAAATTGATCTCAACAATTGATTTTAAAGCAAACGTAGCTAATATATGGTTGAATGTTAAATATGATATATACGACGTGCACAATTGATTGAAGTGATGTTGTATCATAAATAATTAAATACGTTAGGTGGCTGGTAGTTTACATATAATTAAAGTCGAACCATGGCGATAGAGTAGGTGTTGGTCCCAAATTCAGAGTACATATATGCACAGGGGAAAAGTTTTAACAAGCTTGCACTTCCAAAACTGATTGTTCAAGCTATCAGTTTTGGTTTCAGAAACTGTTGTTTAGCGAGAAAATTATACTTGGTCAAATTCAAGTATACTCCAACACTTAGAGAATGTTGGGTTTTAAATCCACACACACAAAATGAAAAGCAGTAAATATAAAGGATTTATAGAGGTTCAGAACTGAAGTCTTACATCCTTTCGTAAGACAAAAAGTCTGGAAATCACTAATTACGGTTTACAATGGTGTAGAACTATCTATCGCCTTGCTGGTAGAGACCACCGTATTCCAGCTTCAAGCTCACTCGCCTAGTTCTTTGCTCGCTGCTACTTCTTCAGATATGGACATACGACACACCTCACTGCCTCCAACTGGTCGGTGAGAATTTTAGTTCTTCCCGGAACTTTCTGCTTGCGGTGTAAACACCCGTGGGAGTCAACAACAGGAGAAGTAGTGGCTAAGAGTTGGTTTCTTAAAAGTCTCGTGTCCAAGAATGACACAGTTTGCTTCTTAAAACTAGTTAAAATCGTGTGATTAAGACTCAACAAATTAAGAGAATACGCCAACAACTTGCGAGTTGTTGGGTTTCTAAAGAGCAATAAGATAAGGAAATAAAGCAATAAAAACACGGGGATATTATAGTGGTTCGGATGCCAAATGATCCTACGTCCACTCTTCAGTCGGTTGATTGGAATTCACTAGAACACTTTACAAGTGGTGTAACTGTTCTATCGATAGTCGCGGGAAGCTCTTCCGTCCTCCGGCTTGCTGCCCACCCAACTAGTCCTCTTGTAGGTGGTTTCTTCAGATCTGGTGCAGGCTTTACTTTGAACGCATCGCTAGGCCTACCAACTGGTCAATTTGAGTTTTAGAGTTTCCACAGAACTTTGACGACAGAGTATGATTTTGTTGGAAAATTGAGTACAAGTCTGAGAACAATGCAACAAAAAACACCTAGTGATGCAATTTTTAACAAGAAAAACGGCAAGTACTGGGAGATGCGAGAATAATAAAATAAAATGAAATAAGCCGAGTCAAGCAGTCCCTCTTCTGAATTTGCCAATGTAGTGCTCGTTGCCAGCGATCATCCCCAAAAGTAAAATGGCTTTGGCTTCTACGAGGCAGTATCGCGATCGTAAAAGCTCCAGCGAACTGAACAGAGGTGGAAACTGAGCAAGCTGGAAATGCTTTGGAGAGAATGCAATTTTGAGAAGTTGCAGTGTTATGGTTGTATGAATGTCTTTGACATACTCCTAAGAAATGCCTATTTATAGGCTAGAGGCAAGTTCCAGACATGGAAGCTGGACCATTACGGGCGGGAATCATGGCATTGACTAGGGAGTCAAGGGCGTAACACATGGGATTGATTGAGCATGATTAGACATGCCCGATTTACACAATTCCCACATGGAATTGATTGAGCATGATTAGACATGTCCGATTTACACAATTCCCACATGGCTGACTCATCATCCACGTGGCATCCACAGTGTGCCATGTCGACCAGCCACGTAGACACGAGCCCAACAAGCTCAACAGCCCATTCGAACGAGCCGACAGACTCACCTTATCAACCGTGTTACTTCGTGGACTCATTTTTCACTCAACAAAATTCAGATTTGAGAAAATTAATTTAATTACGACAAAATTAAATATTCCACACTGAAATTCCTTATTGAGTATTCCCGAATTTCCAACGGATTTAAAAGTAAGTCTTGGTTTCTGAAAGAAGTTTAAGAAACCTTCCTCAGATTCGACTCGTGAGATGAGAAGAACTCCGGAATAACTCTAGTGAAAATGCTAAGAGCCTCGTATAAGAACACGAATTGGCATGCGCTCTTTCTTCCAGCGTTTGCTCGCTCTCCCTTCTGCTCACTTGCGTTTTATTAGTAATTTGAACAATTAATAATTATTAAAATAAGAAATCTTGAATTGACATACAATTTAAATTCTTTAATTTGAAGGGACTAGATTAATTAAATTCAATTTAAATATGTTTTCTTATTATTTTTAATGATTAATGAAATTAAAACTTAAATCAATAAAAAAACATTTCCATTGCGATCAGATCAAATATTGACAATGCTATTTTGTATTGATTCAATTATCACTATCGACTTCATTTACTTCTTTTTTTCTATTATGTTTTTAAAAAATATTTAAAAATAATTTTCAAAGTATGACCGGATTCAAATTATGGAAATATTTAGTTGCATTAATAGATCATTTATTAAACTATTTAGTTCATTAATTATTAACCGAAAATATTCTATAATCAAGCATAAAATATGCAAAGAAATGAATTATTATTATCTAATAATAATAATGAGTACGAAATTAAATAAAAATTAGATAGAAAACTAATTAAGTAAATTTTTCAAAAAAAATAAACTAGAGATTTATCTTAGTTATTGTTGGTCCCCGATAAGAGTTAGTGCGTGCAGACGCTTTAATGAGTGTGTGCCCGATTCATTTATGGCTAACTATTGAGGAGTGAGCTGTCAGTTGAAATATTATTAATAATATTTGATGTACTTACAATAAAAAAGTTGAATTGCTAGTATGATATGAATTACAAATATGTTGGCTATGGCAAATCGATCTGCATTCATCACATAAAAAGAAAAAAAGAAAAATCTGCCTTCAACATTATATTGCACAAATTCTCCATACAAGTAACTTGTATTAAAATCCCAGTTAAGGAATAGTAATGCACAGGAATGAGGAATTAAACCGAAAAGTCACATGACATTCTTTGTACCACTTTTCATATTCTACTTCTTGTACCACTATTAAAATTATTAATTTAATATCTTTTTATGATTTCAATTTATTTTAGTTCAAATTAATTTTATAAGTTCAATAGTATGGTTCATCCTACCCAATTAGAGTATATAATATTTTTTTTGTAATTAATTTTCTGTTTTTAACAAAAATATGATTATTAAAATAGATTAATTCATAATCATAATTTGTGTTCTTATGATATTTTGATTTTCGTTCGTAAAAATCAATTAGAGTATATTGTATTTATTTATTTTTATTTTAGTAAAATAAAAATAAAGCGTAAGTGAAGTGCAAGTGAGCAGAAGGGAGAGCGAGCAAACGCTGGAAGAAAGAACGCATGCCGATATAATCCATCTTCCCAAGCGCTCAAACTGATTTCGTGTTCTTACACAAGGCTCTTAGCATTTTCGCTAGAGTTATTCCCGAGTTCTTCTCATCTCACGAGTCGAATCCGAGGAAGGTTTCTGAAACTTCTTTCAGAAACCAAGACTTACTTTTAAATCATACTCTGTCGTCAAAGTTCTGTGGGAACTCTGAAACTCACACTGAAGATGATAGGCCTAGCGATCCGTTCAAAGTAAAGCCTGCACCAGATCTGAAGAAAGCATCTGCAAGAGGACTGGGGGAGCAGCAAGCCGGAGGACGGAAGAGCTTCCCGCAACTGTCGATAGACCAGTTACACCACTTGTAAAGTGTTCTATGAATTCCAATCAACCGATTGAAGAGTAGACGTAGGATCATTTGGCATCCAAACCACTACAATATCCCCGTGTTTTTATTGCTTTATTTCCTTATCTTATTGCTCTTCAGAAACCCAACAACTCGCAAGTTGTTGGTGTATTCTCTGAATTTGATAAGTCTTAATCACACGATTTTAACCAGTTTTAAGAAGCAAACTTTGCCATTCTTGGACACGAGACTCTTTGCATTTATGCTAGAGTTATTTTTCTTGGTCTTCTTACTTTTCAAGTAAGAAACCAACTCTTAGTCACTACTTCTCCTGTAGTTGACTCCCACGGGTGTTGACACCGGAAGCACACAGACGGTGGTCTCTACCAGCAAGGCGATAGATCGTTCTACACCATTGTAAACCGTACTTAGTGATTTCCAGACTTTTCGTATGACGAGAGGACGTAAGACTTCAGTTCTGAACCTCTATAAATCCATTATATTTACTACTTTTCTTTTTGTGTGTGTGGATTTAAAACCCAACATTCTCTAAGTGTTGGAGTATACTTGAATTTTGTTAAAACTTTTCCACTGTGCATATATATATTCTGAATTTGGGACCAACACCTACTCTATCGCCATGGTTCGACTTTAATTATATGTAAACTACCAGCCACCTAACGTATTTAATTATTTATGATACAACATCACTTCAATCAATTGTTACGTTTGCTTTAAAATCAATTGTTGATATCAATTTTCAATTCATATACATATATTACTTAATTAATTTACTATTTAACATTTCATGTATATATATATATAGAGTAGTGATCATATGTTACCCATTCTCTAGATATTATATGAGACCAAATCTCAACCATTTATTTTATCAATCTAATGGTTATTAAATTATGAATTAATTTTTATTTTTAATGTGTAATATAAATTAAGGGTATATTAGATAGATTAGGTAATTAATTTATATTATTCTCTTTCATTAACCAATCACATGTTGTTTCTTATTTTTCCTTCTCTCATCATTTTTCTCTCTCCTCTATAATTCCTATAAAACTTTAAATAATCATAACTTCTTCAATTTGAATTATTTTTTCACTTATTATATATCAAATTAAAGATAATTTAATTACCTTTCAAACGAAATCCCTATTGTATATATTAGGAATAAGGTAATTGTAGCAAAATCAAATAATGTAATAGCTAAAACTAAATAATGTAACATAATAATAAGAATAATGTAATACTGTAATACTAATAAAGAGAATTACAGATTGATGAATAAAGAGAACTATTTGTTTATTTTTTCGGCAAGAAATCAGACATTAATAATGTAATATACAATGAACACATAATGTACCAATCAGTCGATATACAATGCACCATTCAGACAATACTTTTATCAATGTCATGCAACCGCAAAAAAACAGAAATGAATAATATAATGTACAGTCAAATAATGTAGTATACAATAAATACATAATGTACCACTCACTCAATATATAATGTATCATTCAGACAACTCTTTGATCTATATCATGCAACCATAAAAATACATACATAAATAATGTACATACGGTTGAATAATGTACTATAAAGCCGATACATAATGTACCACAACACATATTATACCATTCAGACAACACTTTGATCTATATACTGCAACGCAAAAAAACAGATATGAATAATGTAATACTCATGTGACACATAATGTATCACCCAGTCGATGCACAATGTACCATTCATGCAACAATTTGATCTATATCATGCAGCCGAAAAAACAAACATGAATAATATAATACAAAGACGACACATAATGTAGCACTCGAACACCTTTTTTATGTATAAAATGCAACCGCAATTGTGAAATCAAGATTTTCCCCAATTTTTATAAGAACAACATCGAAATTAGGTAAGTATACTATATCATTACATTATTCTCTATATTATGGTACATTATTTAGCTTTACCTATTACATTATTTAGTTTTACTTCGATTATCTTATTCTGAACATATGTAATAGGGATTTTGTTTGAAAGATAATTAAATTATCTTTAATTTGATATATAGTATGTAAAAAAATAACTTAAATTGAATGAGTTATGATTATTTAAAATTTTATAAGAATAATAAAGGAGAGAGAATATTGATGGGAGAGAGAAACGAATAACGTAATATTGGGTTGGTTAATAAGAAATAATAATATAAATTAATTACCTCATTACCCTTATTATATATTTAATCATTAAAATTGAAACTTAATTCTATCCATCCAAATTCAAATTGGAAGGTTGGATTTTAGTCTCATATAACATAGGAAAGTTAGGTAACCATATAATGCAACCCTATATATATATATATATATATATATATATATATATATATATATATACACGTACTTCTTACTGCAGTTCATTTTATAATTCTGTTGCTAATAGAATGAAAAAAAATGATTTTGCTTTGCAATGACATGATATGGTTAAATTAGTTTTGTTTCTATGTGTGACCTTTCTTCCTGTTGGTTTTTAAAGGTTAATCTACTTTGACAGACAAACTTCCCAGACCTTGACAATTACAATTACTACATAAATGAAGCTTGGCCTTTAATCCTTGATAATTTTGTTGACTGGACAAAACAAGAAGAAATTGTGGCGACTTGATGAGTTGTGGACAAGGTAATCTAACAACTCTAATTTTGTATGCTAGTGCTGGGAAAAAGAGGAGTGTTTTTACATGTCATGTTATAGTTTGCAGGTTTTTCCACATATTCTTAAATGCAACTGTGGACCGGCTGTGTAATTTTTCTTGGACACATCCATCACAATATAACTAATACCACATTCTTCGGAAACGCTTGCCTTCCTTTTCATTTGATTAATGAGAGATTTACCCTAGGCTTTGAGTGGTTAAGCAAACATTCGATCTTCAAGTAACCGGTATGGATTAGATATTGTCTGATTTCTTCAAGAGATGATTCCTACACTATTACAACTCAATTAACATATACAAGGTTACAATTTTGAATCACTCTAACCAGTTACTCAAGATAACTGACACCTCTGAATGTTTTGACATACCAAAATAATGATAAAGAACTATCATCAGTTCCCAACAAATGATTAATTCATAACCATAATTGTGTTTAGATAAAACTTTTGTTTTTGTTCTTAAAAATCAATTAGAGTATATTGTATTTTATTTAATTTTTATTTTCATAATAACAATTATTAAAATTAGTAATCGAGACATTGAAACACTACTATGAAACAGATGATTTGATCCGGATCATCCACAATCTCAATTCAACGGATCAGATTGGTTCCATTGTATCGATTACTAATTTTAATAATTATTTTTTTACGAAAACAAAAATTAAGTATAAAAACTGAAAAGGGTTTAGGGTTTAATAATCAAATTTTAATTAAAAACTGAAAATTAATTGCAAAAAAATATTATATGCCCTATTTGGATGGGATAAACCCTATGGTTATGAACTTATAAAATTAATCTAAATTATAAAAACTTAAAATTGTAAAAAAATATTATATGCCCTATTAAGGAGAATTGTCGATTCAAGATTTGTGAAAGATAGTTTAATAATCAGTTCAGGAACCAAAAGATGAATTCTCAATCCAGGTTCTAGATTGAGAATTTTATAATCTTTCGGTTCCTGAATTTGAGATTTTTTGGGATTTTTCGAATCATGAATTGATAATTAAACTATCTTTCGAGTCTTCAATTGAGAATATCCCTAATTTTTTAGTTATAGAATAGGAGTCTAAAAGTCAAACATCGTATGTTATTTGCTCAATTCATAATCCAAATATTTTGCTATAAATAATGATCAAGTATGATATGATCATATATCAACATAAATCGTAATCGAAGAAACATGGCTTCGTCGATTCTCGCGCAGCTTGTCACCACCACCTACCTTTCTCGATCAACTCCTTTCTTGCTCAAATCAAAAGATATTCCCACCTACAAAAAACCCAACCGTTGCTTCAAAGTATCTTGCCAATCCAACCATGATCAAGAAAGCAAGTTCGATAGAAGAGATATACTAATCGGCCTAGGAGGGCTGTACGGCGCCGGCGGTCTCGCCGCCTCCCCTTTCGCCTTCGCCGAACCTATACCTGCCCCTGACGTCAAGGAATGTGATCCCCCAGATCTTCCGGGTGCACAGCCCCCAAACTGCTGCCCGCCAGATAGTGGCGAAATCATCGATTTCGAGCCCCCTTGCCCGGGCAAGCTGTGCGTCCGCCCCGCCGCCCAAGCAGTGGACGCCGACTATATTGCGAAACTCGACAGAGCCGTTGAGTTAATGCGCGGAATCCCCTTAGACAGAATTTATCTCTACTTCTTCGAGAGAATCTTGGGGAAGCTGCTACAAAAATATTTTTGGCACTAAAATATAATTTGTGACAATTTTATTAGTTGTGGGTATTTATTATCTCTAAAGTTAGTGACATTAATATTTTTGTCACTAAACATATATGTATAGCAACAATAAATTCTTTCGTCACAAAACATATAATTTGTGACAAATTTATTAGTTGCGAGTATTTATTGTTACCAAAGTTAGTGACAATAATATTTTTGTCACTAAACATATATCTACAACAACAATAAGTTTTCTCGTCACAAAAAAATAAAATTTGTGACAATTTCATAAGTTGTCAATATTTATTGTCACTAATATTAGTGACAATAACTTTTTTGTAACTAAAAACACTATTTTAGCTACAACAAATTTTTTCATCACAATTTGTTTTTAATTTGCGACAAGTTCATATGTTGTTAGTATTTACTGTCACTAAAACCAGTGACAATAATTTTTTTTGTAACTAAAAAGATTTTATGGTGACAATAACCCAATTTATCACAACAAATTATAAATTGTGACAGTTTAATAAATTATCACTGAATTTGACAACAATAATATTTGTTATGATGTTTTAGCTAAATTTCAAAATCTAATAAACCCCACTAGTTTATTATTAATGACATTTACAAGCCATCAATTTGATTTTGATAACATAATATCTTAAACTCTTAAAATTTCATAAAATTCTACTTTATACTTGCAAATTTATGAAGTTATATAAATAACAATTAAATTTTGACTTTATATATTTAATTACATAAGTATTTTTATTTAAGTAATAAAGATTAATAAAATTTTAAATTTAATCACATTTAAATTATAATTGAAGATTATATTACTATTTAAATTTGTAATGAGTTAAGTACGTAATTAAAATACTAAATAATGCATAAATTTTAAATTGTTTAATTAAATTATAATTTTCAATTACATATTACGTAAAATCTATTTTTAATATAAATTAATATCTTACGTAATAAATTTTTAATTAAAACTTATTTTTTATTCAAATTTAATTCTTACTAATCTTATAAATTAAATGACTATTACCACTTCGGCAAATTCTAAATAAAGTAAAAGTAAATATTGTGTAGTAATTTTTTTGTATAAAATTTCATTCTACCAATATTTATATTTCACTTTTATTTTTTGGAATACTATGGTGTGGTAGTAGTTTTTAAATTTATAAGATTGTCAAAAATTTAATTTATAAAGCGTGAAATAGGATTCCACAAATTTATAAAGTTTAGATAGATAGTCATCATTACCTTATATATATTAATTATCCAAAATATCAACAATCAATTACTTAGTGCAGTGGATGGACACAAAGGATTGAACTACGAGGTAAAGGGTTTGAATCCTAATGGAAGCATAAAATATTAATTTTTTCTATAACTATGTGCAGGGTCCTGATTATTGGTAGGACGGTGCGGTGACGGCTCATCGTGGCTAAACTTTTTAGCCACTATTCAGTAGCCACGACATTGTGACGACACACAATATTGTCACTAAGATAATATAGTGACAAAATTCATATTTATAGTGACAACTTCTATTGCCATTATAGACCATTTTTTTTGTAGTCGACGATCCCACCTTTGCCATGCCCTTCTGGAACTAGGATGCTCCCGCTGGAATGCAAATCCCGTCGTTCTACACCGTTCCAAAAACCACGTTGTTCGACCAGTTTTGCGACAAGAACCATCAACCGCCGGTCCTTGTCAATTTGGAGTTCGGTAAAATAGATCGTGGCGTCCCTCCTAGTGAGCAAATTCAGACAAACTTGAGGACCGGGGATGGATGCCATCTGATACGTCTAAGGATGGTGTGCACAAGAAGGATGATATACACAAGCCCATTTGCCATGTTTAATCTCATAGCCCAAATAGATCTCAGTCCAGGCCCAATTAGCTAGGGTAGAAATAATGTACTGTGTCAAGTATATATTCTACATTGTTATGAAGAAGGGAATTATGAAATGAATTAATTGAGTTCTATCTTCTTCCTCCTTGTCTCGTCTATTTCTCTCTGTTTCTTGTCTTTAATTCTGGAGTTTAAGCTCACTCGAAGAGCTCTATCCCCGATCACCCCAGGGTGTATCATTTGGTGCTTTCATTGTTTTCATGTCGAAGTTTGAAATCCTTGCTGCCCTCAAAGTTCTTGAAGGCCAAATTACAGCCTTTAACCAAAATATTTTGACCACTATCGGAGAACAAAGTGAAGCAGAGGAGGAAAATCTCGCACAGGACCTCTCTGTTTCGACCTAGATGGAGTCCATCCCGGTCGAGGCAGAGAGAAGCAGCCCGGGTGAGATAGGAAGCAGCCCGGTCGAGATAGAGGAGGCCAGCCCGGCCGATACAAAACAAACACGACCAGGGTAGATAGAAAGCAGGACGGCCGAGATTCAGCCATTCTGGTCAAAACAGAGGCCCAGACTGGGCAAGAAAGAAATAGAGAAGGAGGAATGAAGAGTTGATCCAGTTGCTCCAATGTCTTTCCCGCAGAGATTCGCAAAGAAAAGGGAAGATTCTAAATTCACTCGTTTTGTTGAAAATTTAAAAAAGTGAATATTAACATTCCTCTCATTGAAGCTCTCAGGGAGATACCAGACTATATGAAGTTCCTCAGAAGACAGATGAGCGAGAAGAAGCAGTTCGTGGAGAACGAAACTGTAAAGGTTCATGAGGAATGCAGCTTACTCCTACAGAAGCAGATCCCGATCAAGAGGTCTGACCCAGGATGCTTCTTGATACCTATCAAAATCAGAGACAAAGAGTTCCAGAATGTGCTGTATGACACCGGGGCAAGCATCAACCTGATACCCTAGTCCATTTACAAGAAGCTGAAAATTGGAGAGATGAGAGCCACTACAATCACCCTTCAGATGGCGGACCGATCTGTGTCCAAGCCCAAAAGTATAGTGGAGGATGTTCTAATCCGTGTTGGTCACTTGATTTTTCCTGCAGATTTCATCGTTCATGAGATGAAGGAAGATGCCAACACTCCGATGATCTTGGGGAGAGAGTTCCTCGACACAGCTGGTGTCCTGATTGACTGCAAGAAGGGGGAAATCACCTTGAGAGGAAATGAAGAATCTATCACCTTTTGCATAGACAAGAACAAGAGGAAAGGGGAGTGCAACCAGGTTACTACTACTGAAGAAGAAGAAGAAGAAGAAGAAGAAGAAGAAGAAGAAGAAGAAGAAGA
>JAPKLW010001935.1:76760-127495 GCA_026898455.1 Plectranthus barbatus | reverse complement strand
CCCTCAATGGATGGACTATTACACTATTCTAGCCAATCCCCTATCACAATGAATTGACCGTAGATGATGTTAGAAACCTCAAACCGCTACGTTATTAGCTTCTAACTCACGCCCTATGGCTCGTAAATCATCATCCTATGCCCTTCCTCCGCACAGGGATTAGATCGAGGAACACAAGAAAACATGTTAATCACGACGCTCCTATCCGCGTATTGGCGGCAATATTCACATCAATTATCACCTAGTTGGCTCTTACCTACACCTAGGTGAATAGGAATAAGATCTAGCATGATTCAATCTCATAGAGGGAGGTAAACATGCACAATTCAACCTAATCATCACACATCTTTATTAAAATCAACATCCAGAAGAAGTTTAGAACACCATACCTATCAATTGGATCATTACAATGTTGAATTGAAAACAAACCATTACAATTGATAGATCTAGAGCGATTTCTTCCCCAAATTGAGTATATTGATCTTGATCTACCCTTGGACTCTTCAAATCTTCACCAAGTGAGGTTGGATTAGCTCTTTGTCACCTTGAATTAGGTTCGGAAGGAGATGGAAGTGTAGAGAGAATCTATCTAATTTTCGTGTAAAAGTGAAAAAAGTTCAAAGTCTAAAATTCCCCTTTTTATAATGAGCTGGCAGAGCCTCAGATCGCCCGGGATGAGATCGGATCGCCCGAGATGACTTGAAACAGCAAAACCGCAAAAATAGCCCGCTTTGGATCAGCCGGGATGGATTTGGCTCGTCTAAGATCTGCCTCTGATATGGTAAATCGGCCGAGCTCTGCACAGGGTCGCCCGGGGTATTCCTTTGAAATGCCAGATCGGTCGAGACCCTACAGGATCAGCCGAGCTTGGCCTCTGAACTGTCAGATCGGTCGATCTAGAAATGGATCGACCAAGAATCTTCTCTGAAATCCACCTACTTCTTTTCCTGCTCCTCTCGGTCGATCTTCACACCCCTTAACTCTCGGATCGGGCAATTTTCCTCCAAAACATAGCCAAAATGCTGAATTATGCCCAAAACCTAACCTACACCATCCAAAACACAACAAAAAGAAGCAAAAAGAATATGATATGGGAGTAAAATGAATGCAAACATGCATGCACAAACATTGAAATAAAGGTCATTTTACGCACATATCAACTTCACAGTGGGAGCCCTCCCCCTACAATCCATTCATATCTTCAATGAGTTCACCACTGAACTAGCATTTTAGTCCAACAGTAGATGATCTTCAAAGATTTGGGTCTTCAATGTATTCTGGTGCATCTCTGAACAATATTTATGATTCATAAGGTCAATGTATTTTTTATACTTTTATTGATCAACGTTCAAGCTAGAGCGGGTCACAACTTCCCAACCTAAATGAAGAGGCTCATGTTTATGAAAATTAATGAGCAGAAAATGAGTATGAGGAAGAGTATGCCCACAACAAGGAGGAAGAGGTTGGTGTTGTTACCCAAGAAGTTGCAGATGATGAAATGGAAATTGTTGGTGGTGGTTGTTGTGTGCTGCAGGGTATCAACAGAACTGTGTGCAAGTGTACACAATCAACAAGTAGTACAGTCTAGGAGACCAAATATCGAACCCTAGAGAGTGTATGATTAAGCCATGCACACAAAATTGCTTGTAAATTTGATTTGATGTGTTGTGAACTCTATCTAAAAGTGAAAATAAGCATAAATAATGAAACCAAGCAAAGAAAATAAAAGTAGTAATTCTTCGTGCCACAAAATGATCGTGCAGACTTCTAAACACGTAGAAACAAAGATGGAAAACACAATTGAGTTATGGATGTTCTTTAAGCCACACTTTTCCATATGCCTATGAAATAAACTTGGTTGACCATGATTCCCTCGGCCTATCTATCCTTTCGGCTTTAATAAGTGATAAATCTCCAGTCACTATCGTGCTCAAGAGATTATATAATCTAGAACATAAACAAACACAAATTCAAGCAAGACCAAGCATTAACATATATTCAAGATCAAATAAAGAATCCACAACCCAAGTGCAAAATGACTTAGCTCATATTTAAACTAGAAATAAAAGATAGCAGAAGATCATTCACCCTCTTCAAGTACGAATTAAAAAAGCTATATAGAAAGCAATAAACATTAATATGATGATCTGCAAGTTGTTGAACTCTTCGCTTCAATCACACACCATCTCCACCTTCCTTCTCTCTCTCTCTCTCTCTCTCTCTCTCTCTCTCCAAATTATCTGTCAGCCCGTGTGTGTGTTGTTGTTGTTCCCCCTTTGATATTTTCTATTTTATCCTCCTTCCATTGATAATCCCTTGCCACTCCAGATTCTTACGCGTGGATGCACTTTTAGCTCTTCTAGCACTGCCTCAACTCGCATGGTGACATCTATCCTCATTGGAAGACAAGATCCAAAAAGTTGTTGATCTTTGTCTCCAAGTGGTCCAGAAAATATCTTCTCCATATTGCCTCATTGCAACTTTTATGCATGAGCACAACTCTTGGCAATATGCGGCTGAAAAGCCCTACCATTCTGAATATGGTGAAAACCCCTCACAAAAACTTATTAAATACCTAAATTAGCAAAATAAAGCATAAATGCAACAAAGAAACGAATAAACAACATAAGACCTAAAATTAGGACAAATCTTATTAAAACAACATCCTAAATAAGCTAGAAAAAGAGTAAAAGATAACTCTTTATGAGAGTTATCACGCCCCCCCCCCCCCCCCCAAAAAAAAAAAAACTTGAGATGTTGCTTGTCCTCAAGAAACTAAACTAAGACTCAAACAAACAAAAGAAATGAAATAAAATGCTACCTCAATCTAGTTAATTTCCAGTTCATCAGCAGCCCTCAGCAAAAGATTAAAAACAAAGCACAATGAGAAACTTTCAGTTAATCACGCTTCAATTACCACATTCTCACAAGTTTACCTAATGTTGGGAATTAATTGTGAATTCCTCCTTTAGGATCAATATTGCAAAAGTTTTGTTGAATCAAAGCTTATTTAGTTGGTCGATCATTGCTAAATTCTAGCATAGTCTAGCAACTCCAATGTAATGTCCTGTTTATAATAAATATCAAGTTGTAATAGATTAGGAAGTGCTTGAAAAGACTGCTGAAGGATTCAGCAGATGGAACGAAGAATATCAAGTTCAAGCAACTTCGGAATGCTAGAAGTACTCTCAACAGATGGAAGCTGCTAGAGATATCAGCAAACGAAAATGACTGCTAGAGACGTTAGCGGTCAAGTGCTAAGAAGAATGATTGCTAACGCATTAGCAATCACATTCTAAAGGAAGAGACTGCTAAGGACAAGTGGTCAGCAGTCGGAAGAAAAGAGATAGCAGAATGTAGAAGGAGTCAGCATTCGCTAGCACTCTAGAAGATTGCTAAGCATTAGCAATCAGCAGATAAAGACTTATGTGCTAAAGATGCATCTGCTGAAGGAGTCAGCAGATTGCTAGATAGCCTAGCAATTTAAAGGCTTAGCATAGTACTCCCAGCATTTTCCGATAGTGGGAAATGGTCTTTTCTGGTTGCATCATTCAGTTTCCTGAAAACTATGCAAATCCTCCAGCCAGAAATTGTCCATGTGGTAATCATTTCCTACTTTTCATTCTGAATTACAGTAACCCCTCCCTTTTTAGGAACACATTGCATAGGGTTGACCCATGAGCTATCTGATACTAGAAAGATAATTCCTGCATCTAACCACTTAATAATTTTCCTTTTCACAACCTCGTTCATGTTAAGATTCAGTCTTCTTTGTGGCTGAATAGAATTCTTTCTCCCATCCTCCAACAATATCTCATGCATATAGATAGTAGGGTTGATCCCTTTGATATCAAAGAATGTCCATCCAATGGCCTATTTATGCCTCTTAAGCATTTCTAATAGACTATGTTCATCTTCTTCCTTCAAGTTAGATGTTATGATCACAGGCAAAGTTTTACAATCTCCCAAGTACACATATTTCAAGTGGGCTGGCAAAGGTTTAAGCACTAGCTCTAGGAGGTTCTTCTAATGAGGACTTAGGTTCTTTCAGTTCTCTGCTCATCAAGTCCAATGTTTCAAATGCAGCTCTCACTCCCCCAAACTTTCTGATATGCTCTACCCATGCTACAGTGTCTTCTTCCACCATTTCTTCTTCCTCAAGTTTCTCTGTCTGAATCTCTATTGCATACTCTTCAACCACAGATTCTAAAGCCCCTACAGCAAAACAGCCTTCTGAACCATCAAGTAGTTTCATAGTGTTGATCATGTTAAAAGTGGTATGTTCCTCATGAACTCTCATGATCAATTCCCCCTTCTCAACATCAATCAGGGTCCTGTCAGTAGCCAAGAAGGGTCTGCCTCGAATAATTGGCACTTCCCTGTCTGCCTCATAGTCTAGAATGATGAAATCAGCTGGGGAAATGAATTTATCTACCCTTACCAGAACATCTTCAATCTATCCTTCTGGGTGGACAGTTGAGCTATCAGCAAGCTGCAATATATTTGATGTGGGTCTAGCTCCTCCTATACCTAATTTCTTAAAAATTGATAGTGGCATTAAATTCACACTTGCTCCAAGATCACATAGGGCTCTCCCTACATCTATGCCCCCGATTGAACAAGGTATAGTAAAACTCCCTGGGTCCTTCATCTTTGCAGGGATTTGCCATCTCAGATGTCCACTGACTTCTTCAAACAAGGACACCGTTTCAAATTCTTTCAGTCTCTTCTTTTTAGCCTAAATATCCTTCAAAAATTTCACATAAGTGGGCATTTGCTCCAATGTCTCCACTAGAGGAACATTAATATGAATCTATTTCGGCATATCCAGAAATTTCTTGAACTGCTCCTCTTACTTCTGCTTCTTGAATCTAACAGGAAATGGTGGTGGAGGTGGAATATACTCATCTTGCCCAGACTTTCTCTTGTTCTTTGTTGCATTCCTTTCAGGAACCTCAACAATTTCTTATTACTAACTGGTTCTTCATTCACTATAGGGAAAACCTCTCTAATTGGTGTTTTTCTCTCTCTTTGTATCCTCGCCTCAATTTGATCATTATTTTCAGACGGACCAACTTCTTCATCCTACTAATCTGCTTTTCTTTCCTCAAATCGCTTTTCACTTTTCAAGGTCAACACCTTGCATTGCTCATTTCCTCCTCTAGGATTTTCTGTGTTGCTCGGCAAACTGCCTTGTGGTCTATTTCGAATTTCATTGGCCAACTGCCCCATTTGTACTTCCAAATTCCTTAGTGGGGATGCTTGACTTTGTATCAAAGCATCCTAACTCTTCAATCTCACCTCATTTTGAGTCGTAAATTCTTTCATCATTTCTTCATAGTCTTCGCGGCCTTAGCTGGAGGTGCCTCTATACATTGTTGATTTGTTTGTTGTTGATTTAATCCTTCGGCCTTATGTTGTTCTCGTGCTATAGCATTGTTATTGCCTTGTCTAGACCATGAAAAATTTGGATGATACCTCCACCTGGATTATAAGTGTTAGAGTATGGGTTGTTCCCCTAATGATATTGATTTCCATTTCCCATGTAGCAAAAAAAAGTTTGATTAGATGGACACTTCTCGAATCTGTGTCCCTCTCCACAATATATGCAATTCAAAACCTCATTAGGAACTACTGAAACCATCACTTGGCTTGTATTCTTTTCAATATTCTTCACTATTGTTCTCAAAGCCTCCATTTGTGCTATCAAAGCTTTAATGGGGTCAATCTCTAGAACCCTTGCTACCTTTGGTGTACAAATGGTTGTCGCCCTTGAGTTGGACCAGAAATAGTTGTTTGCAGCCACATTACCTAAGATATCACAAGCCTCATAATAAGTTTTGTCCAATAAAGTTCCCCCTGAGGTAGCATCAATCACCATTCTGGAATCCGCATTAAATCCATTATAAAAGATCGCTATTTGGATGCAATAATGAATTCCATGGTTAGGACACCTTCTCAGCAAATTCCTTATACATTTCTCGTGCTTCACTCACTGACTCATCCTCCTATTTAAAAGACATAATTGCATTTCTGCAGTGAGCATTCCTAGTTGGAAGGAAATATTTACAAAGAAATGTCTCAGGCAGTTCGTTACAAGTAGTGACAGATCCAGGTGGAGAGTTAGTTAGCCAAGTTTTAGCACTATCCTTTAAAGAGAAGGAAAATAACCTCATTCTCAGCGCCTCAAGTGTTACCCTCCGGCAGTTTAAAGTTATCACGAATCTCTAAGAAAGATCTCAGATGAAGATGCAGATCCATAGGTCCCGAAATTAGAGTACAAATACGTGCAGCGGAAGGTTTGAATATGCAGCGAAAGCAATAATTAAATCACTTGCATTGTTCAGATAAACATAGATTAGTCAATTTAGTATGTAGAAGACAGAAGCTTAGGTCTGTTCTTGTTAAGTCAGTTTCACATACTCTTCAATACTTGGACAAGTATTGAAGGTTTCAAACAGTAAGTTTGCAAAACTAAACAAGGAAGAAGTATAAATAAAGCTGTAAAGAACACAATATTTATAGTCGTTGGGATCTAAATATCCTACATCCACTCTTCAGACCCAAGGTCTGGATAATTCACTAATAAGTACAAGCCTTCTTACGATCTATACACAGCCCGTCGGTGCCTCCATCCTTCAGGCAGCTGTGGCACTCGCCTAGGAACTCCTTGTGGACTTAGTCTTCAGGTTGAAGTGAGGACAACACCCCGCAGCCTTCTTCTCGGTGGTTGGATGTTTGCTTTTCTTCCTAGAACTCAGTTGGTTGGCATTCGCCCGTTTGAATCAATATCCCAGAGTAGGATATTGACTGCTATGAATATATCTTGGAAAGATATATTCACCAAAGAAAAGCTTCAGCCTCGTTCTAGGAGAAGATAGCATGAAGTAATAACTTGAGTCATAGACTGAAGTCTCGTGTTAAGAAACACGGAAACTCAGAGAGTTTGAGCAAAGAGATGGCTTTTCAGAACGATCTTCTTAAAGTGAGAATAAATCTATTTGGTTCAATTGTTCAAAATCGTTAGCCTGTTTAAGGTTGATGTTCGGTCCTATTTATAGAGTACTTTCCCCGAAATTTTGAATTTCTACCCGTTAGACACATAAATCCAGTTGTTAGACTCATGGAAAATATTGTCCAATTGTAGCCCATGCCAGTGTACTATACACTAACTTTACGTCAGACTAAGTTTTAGTCCGAGGGATCCAAGTTTGGATAACCTCGTACTGACTTCTCATAGTCAGTACGGGGAAGCCCTCATACTGACTTCTCCTAGTCAGTAAGGAAAACCCTATACCGAGTGCTCCAACTCAGTTTTGGTTAAGGCTATACTTTGTGGAAACCAAGTTTCAAGGCGAGCAGGTAGTCTATTCTCGAGCATTCTCCTTTGCTCAGTCTTTAGCCTAAGTTCTATTACAACTCGATCGATCCTATACAAGCATTACAGTTTAGAACTCTAGAAACTGAAAAACTGACTAGGATGGCTTATAATCTTTGACCCACCAAAACACAAAAAGTAAGGAAGGATTTCTCTAACAAAAATCCTAACAATTTTGCCATTTTAGGTGTGGTTAAAGCCATCTTTTCCCTAAGCTGATGAGGTGTGGATAACTTTAGAGTTTTTACAAGTTTGACAAATAGTCACATAAACTCAGAAAAGTTCCCCCTCAAAGTCAACTTTCTATTTAAGATCTTCTCCTTATAGATTTGGAGAGATATTGCTCGATTGATTTTCAAGTCAGTTTAATGCAATTTTTAATATTAAGTAGGAGAGAGTTAGAAGCCTGCTGATTTACACTGGAGTGTGTAATTTCAGCGTATGAAGAACGAAGACCTTTGTTGGACAAAAAGAGATTGTCATCAACAAGTCAATTTATCCTTTAATATTTTTCATTAAAATTACAGGGATAAACTAACTAAAAGAAACCTATTACAGAACTATTACAAGTATATATTAGGCTGCTTCCGGTCTTTATGTTCTTTAAACTAGCTGCTGTAGTAGCACATCAATGAAGGGTGTTGGTTTGATATGGTGACAAGCTTTCCAAGAACCCCTACATGCAAGCTTACTGCAGCTGTGTTTTCGGAGGTCTGTTGGAATTGCTGATGGTAAAGGTAAACCAGCAGTAGTGGCAACACATGTGGGGAGCTCCTTCTCTAATTTTGCAACTGAGATGAGTAAAGAGAACATCCCCTATGGTTGTCTTGCCCCTCTGAGCTTCTCTGCTCATTCGACTGCATGAACTGATTTCACAGTTTGTGGACATCATGCAGGGAAGAGCTCTCTTCAAATGAAGCGAGAGCAGTCCATGTAGACTCAAACAGAGAGATTTTCTTTGTATCTACTTCTATCGTCAGAACTACTCTGCTCAAAGTTCTGATGACTTCTGCACCTTCCATACTTATTTTCCCCCTCTTTGACTGCACCCAAAAAGGGTGGTGAGGTTATGTCTGGTGGCATGGGCTCTTTCGCTATTTTTGCCAGATCTAAGGAAAGTTTTGGTTAAAGACGAAGTATAAACTTGGAAGGAAGGGTTCGACAATGGAGAAAGGAGAAAAATTATTTCACAAAAGAAACAGATGAACCCTATTTATAGCAGAGGGAAAGGTCATTTAAATAGAGTAAATGTACCTTACTCCCTTTCGGTTTCTTGATATTCGGCAATGATTGGGATATGTTGCCTTGCGATACACGTTTGAGATTTGAATGGAGCGACATGAGAAGGGACGTTATCCACGTGTCAAATCCTGATTCATCGAAGTAAGATACGCATTAATAGCGGTGCAACCGATGCAATTGCCTTTGGAATTCGAAGCCCTGCCTTTCGAACTTCCGAACTGACTAAGAGTCAGTATCTAAACTGAGAGTTGGAACTCAGTTTAATTCTGCATCCATCCATCAAAAATATTCTAAGTGTCAAAACCAAAACTTGGTTTTCTTCAGCAAGTCAGTTGGAAACTTAGTGGTTGTAAGTTTCGACTTCTTTAGATGCTTATAGAAATGATTTCTTTTGTTCTTAGCTATGTGAAGAGCTTCATACTGTGTTGCGTAAACTCCACTTGAAGAAGTGTTCTTCAAAGATTAAATAAGTATGAAGTCTTCATGCTGAGTGACACACTAAGTTTATAAAACTGAGAGTTGGAACTCAATTTTAATCAACAGCCGATCTTCCTTCAATAAGAATCTCGTCGATTTCCAATAGACCAAGTTTGATGCAAAGCTCCTTGAATCTGGTCTCTGGCAGTGGTTTGGTGAAGATGTCCACTAGTTGATTTCAGTTCAGATGTACTCTATGGACACATCTTTCTTTTCAACATGATCTCTGATGAAGTGATGCCTTACGTCGATGTGCTTGATTCTGGAATGATGAATTGGGTTCTTTGTGATGCACATTGCACTGCTATCACAATAGATTGGCACACATCCAGTTTCGACGTGATAGCCGAGTAATTGTTGTTTGATCCAAAGCACTTGAGCACAACAGCTTGCGGTAGCAACATACTCAGCTTCGGCTGTAGACGTGGCGACTGAGTGCTGCTTCTTGCTAAACCAACTTACAAGCTTGTGTCCTATGAACTAACACATTCCACTTGTGCTCTTCCTGTCGATTCTACATCCTCTAAAATTTGAATCTGAATAAGAATTGAGAGTAAGCTCATCAGATTTTGGATACCAAATACCTAGTGACTTTGTCCCTTTGAGGTATTTGACTATTCTTTTGGCAGCCTCCATGTGCGATTTCTTTGGATTGTCTTGAAACCTCGCACATACTCCAACTGAGTAGGAGATATCTAGCTTACTTGCAGTTAATTATAGGAGTGACCCAATAATGCTTTTGTACATAGTTGGGTTGACTACTTCACCTTCTTCATCAAGATTGATTTGAGCACTTGGGCTCATCAAAATTCTCAAGGGCTTGGTCTTCTCTGGGCAAAACTTGTTGATCAAGTCCTTGATGTACTTCTTTTGGTTGATGAAGATTCCTCCTTCGGACTAAGTGACTTGAAGACCCAAAAAGTAAGTCAGTTTGCCCATCATGCTCATCTAGAAGTTGCTTTGCATAAGTTAGGTAAACTTTTCGCGCATCTTCAAGTTTCTGCATCCGAATATAATATCATCAACGTAGATCTACACTAGAAGGATGTCTGGTCCATCCTAAATTCTGAACAGCGTTGTGTCGATTTTAACTTTTCAAAAACTATTCTTGAGGAGAAACTGAGACAACGTCTCATACCAAGCTTTGGGTTTCTGCTTTAACCCATAAAGGAGCCTTGCTCAGTTTGTAAACTTGATATCCTTCTTCAAATCCAGGGGTTGTTCCACCTCAGCATGACTGGCAAGTTTCAACCCATGCAAGATCAGTAAAAGTATTATCTCCAAACATAACTCATTGAGCAGATTGTCCTAGAAATAGTCGACGACCTTCTGGTGTGGAGCATTCACGAGGAGCAAGCACTAGCAGCAGTAGACAATGCGCTCAGAAACATTGTAGCATTTGTGGATCCAAACAACATACGAGGCGATTGTGTCAGGAGTGAGCTATAAATTAAGTTTGCTCTAAATTTGTTCCATTTAATAATGAATATTTATTCGGTGTGACCTTATGTCGTTCTTTAATAATTTTTTTAAGTTTTTAATGAATTCTTCCTGTAGTTCCGGAGTTTAACTTATTCCCTACTACTATTCATTCCCCAGTTTGTATGTTTATTCACTCGGGCTCCCAGCCTGGTCCGAGAGGATGATCAGCCACACTGGGACTGAGACATGGCCCGGACTCCTACGGGAGACAGCAATGCTATGGGAGCTGGCCATGCCCAAAGTGATTACCTTAACCGCAAGGGGGGATGCTGAAGGCAGGGCTAGTTGTTGGGATTGTATACTGAAAGCATAAACGATTAAGTGTTTTGTATACTAGTCTTCATTTATGTGTTGCATCAACAATTCTCGCTATCTGATAAATGTGAGCATACGACGAACTATAATATCTTTTTATCTCATAGATAGGGATGACCATATGGTGTGTAGGAGATCACAGAGGATCATATGGTTCGTTTGACCTAGCGAGAAATAAACAGTATCACAGCTGAAACAGTCCCTCGATAGGTTGTTGGTTTAAGATGCGGCACATCGGTTCATAAGTGGGCTCATCCTAGCTACTTGATGTGTCGGTACATGTTTATGTATTGATGGGATCAACAATGGGATGTGCCATTCTCATTGACATATGAATGAGCTAGATCCCTAACATACTTCCTATGATCTTAAACCTTACTGAAGGATAAGGGGCACACACGGATTGACCACACTTTGATTTGCTAGGATGGCGAGTCTTAAATGTACTCTAATATCTGCATTTTGGGTGTAGGCAATTTGTGTGGGGTCTGCTTAGGCTGGATGTATAGGTAAGCGTATCCGTTTCAGGATGGTGACATTCCCTGATGAGCTCACAAGGTTCTTTATGCTAAGTCCTGCAGGCTGAATGATTTGTTCAAGCATAAGAGAAAAGGAGTGAGTGGTATTAATCAGGAAATAAGATATTAATTAATTGTGGTTGATTGTTATAAGCCAAATTAATTAATGAATGTCTAAAACCTTAAATATGTGGTTCATGTTAGTTTAATGCAACCCGTTCCTAATAATGTGGTAATAAAGGGGCGAGTCAGCATTGTTACCGTGGTGAAGGTTAAAATAATGTTTTATTAATTAATTATGTTCTGGGTTGAACAATGAAGGATTAATTAATAAAGAGGGCCCACTTTATTATTTGCATTTGATCCCTGGTCTGGCCCACACACTGCTCGAGCCCATTAGGGTTAGGGTTTCTCAAAACCCTAACACTATAAATAGTCTTTCCCTCTCAGATCAGAAGCAGTACACAATACAGTATACAATTAATATTCAAATTAGAATATTGAGAGAGAGAGAGAGAGGGCGAGATTGGGCGATCAGGAGGAAGGATTTATTCTGATCAAATTATCCGGCTTCCTGATTCAACTTGGTAGATAATCCTCACCAGATTTCCAAGGAGCAAGGGAACAGATCAGAAGATCAGATCTGTAGGAACACAATCAAAGAAGAGTTCCATTCCGCTTCAGATCTAACTTCATCGTTCATCCTCCGATCTAGATCTCTAGATCAAATGATTGAAGATCAGGTATTCTCTTGAATCCACCCTATGCAATTAATTATTGTAGAAGCATGAATAGGGTGGCATGGTTTATTTAATTGAATTTGTTCTTGATATCCTAAGAACGGTCCTGCGAATTAAATAACAACTCATGTTGTTGGCCGTAGACTCGAATCCTACAATTGATATCAGAGCCAGGTTCCAGTTCTTAGGCTCTATCCTTAATAAATTTAATTGAATGAATATGTATGTTCATGGATGGATTTGAATTGTTGTGAATGGTTTTGTTCTCGTGGCCTTCTCGTTTTGGATTTGTTTTTACCACGAGAAAATCTATGGTTAGATTTGATAGGGAAACCCATTTAAATAGATTTAGATCTATTTTTTGTATTGTTTTTTATTTTCAAATCTGTAAAATTAAATCCGGAGAAAGAACGAGAAGTGAAGAACGAAGAACAAAGAAGGCACATGGATTAGGGTTCAGCCCCTCACCCACCACACTCGCCAGCGGCGACCACGGCGGCAAACGGCCGCGCGGGCGGCAGCCAGGGGCAGCAGGTATGGGTCGCGGTGGCGGGGGCTTCTCCTTGTGGCTGGGCCACGCCCATCTCTCTCCTGCTGCATTGCGTCCGGCGAGCAGCGGCAGCTGCTACGCCTGCTGCTGGCGACCGACGATGGCAGTCTGCGATGAGTGGCGGCGGCAGGGTTTTTACCCTACGGCTGGGCCGCACTCGTCTTCCTCCTGCGAGCGACGTGCCCCGTCGGGCATGGCGAGCTGGCCGTCGACTCAAACCCAGCAAGTGACGGTGATGGAGGTGGTTGCGCGCGGTGGGGTTACGAGCGGCCGGAAAGGCGGCGCCGGCGGGGCCAAGGTGAGGTGGCGGCTGGTGTGTTGAACTAGGGTTTCTAGCTCGGGCCAAAAATCGGGCTTCTCAGCCCGGAGGCAGCCCACATTCCTAAAAATTACGATTTGGTTCATTTTTTGGGCCTGAAACCCTAATTCCTGGCCCATGTTGCAGTATTTAATCCAGCCCATGGATTGCAGATTCAGATTACACAGTGAGAGCCCGGCTTGAAGATCTGTACTGGAAAATAAATCTTGTAATAGAATAGATTTTATTATTTTTCAGTTGTAATCGCATCTGAGGGGCCACGAGAAATGTTTATTTGTTTATTTAATTATTTTCTAGTATGATGTGATTTATTATGTGCGCACTAGTAAATAATAGGAAAGCATGCCTATTTGCTTTAATTATTTACTTTAATAAGCATGTTGCAATTATTTATATTTTTGAGCATGTCTTATGTGATTTATTTTATGTTTTAAATTATGTCTGTAATTTCCAGAATTCATATTAATTTTTGATGGAATTTTAGTTGTGACGTAATTTATGGCAACATAAAATAATGTGTGCGCATGAAACCTTTAGAATTAAAAATACTAAGCTGGATCTTGGTTCTTTTCTAACCAAGATCATTAGACCTCCACAAATACGACTTCTCATTGGAAGTGAGCTATCTCGAAGCATACCTGAATTGGGTATGGAACCAGGTGCACGGCCGCCTGTGCAAGATGGTGAATCACAAGTAAATGCACCAAACACAGACACATTGAAGGGGCCTCGTCGTAGTGGGAGGTTGTCTCGGCAACCTGAACGGTATATGTTCATGGGAGAGTCTTCCGACTTAATCCCTAAAAATGGACTGAATGATACTGACCCATGGACATACGACGAAGCTATGAGTGACAAGGATGCTGATCAATGGCGAAAGACCATGGATTCTGAAATAGAATCGATTACAACTATGGATGTGTACCAGAAATCCTTACTGCCAGAAGGTTTTCGGGTCATAGGCAGTAAGTGGATATACAAGAGAAAGAAGGATTCGAGTGGTAACATAACGGCGTTTAAGGTCAGGCTGGTGGCGAAAGGTTATAGTCAAAAGGAAGGCATTGACTATGATGAAACTTTCTCACCAGTTGCTATGTTAAAATCCATTCGGATACTTCTATCCATAGCAGCACATATGGATCTTGAGATCTGGCAGATGGATGTCAAAACCGCGTTCTTGAACGGGTACCTTGAGGAAGGTCGTGACATCTACATGCAACAACCAAAAGTATATGTGCAGGATGACCAAGAGCATCTTGTCTGGAAGCTTAAGAAGTCCTTATATGGACTTAAGCAAGCTTCAAGGTCATAGAACAAGCATTTCGATGATGTGATCAAATCATATGGATTTGCACACTGCAAAAATGAAAGTTGTGTGTACCGTTTATGTGTCAGTGGGAGTGTGGTCTTTCTTGCACTTTATGTAGATGACATTCTCCTATTTGGAGACAATGTGGAGGTGTTATCATGCATAAAAGGTTGGTTATCCGAGCAGTTTCAGATGAAAGATCTGAGTAATGCTTGTTACATCCTTGGGATCAAAGTCCTACGTAATCGTAGGACAAGGATGTTGAGCTTATCCCAGGGTGCTTACATTGATACTGTGTTGGCTCGTTTTAGCATGGAGAATTCCAAGAGAGGTCTTTTACCTTATCATCATGGAATTCGTCTTTCAAAGTCACAGTGTCCTGTGACAGAGAAGGAGAAGAATGAGATGTCTATAGTACCATATGCTTCGGTAGTGGGAAGTCTCATGTATGCTTTGCTTTGCACGAGGCCAGATATCAGCTATGTTGTTGGTATGGCAGCAAGATATCAGTCCAATCCCGGGCAGGCGCATTGGAATGCGGTGAAACACATTCTCAAATATTTGAGGAAAACACGAAACTTATATCTTGTATATCAGAGTGAGAACTTGTGTCCTTGGGTACACGGATTCGGATTTCCAGGCGGATCAAGATGAGAATAGATCGACCTCTGGATATGTGTTTACCTTGGGAGGAGGAGTTGTGTCTTGGAGGAGTGCGGAGCAGAAATGCATCGCAGACTCCACCATGGAAGCTGAATATGTAGCAGCTTCAGAGGCAACAAAGGAAGTTGTATGGTTCCGAAACTTCCTCCTGGAGTTGGATATTGTTCCGAGCTTACCTAAGGTAATCACAGTATACTGTGATAATGCTGGTGCAGTGGCAAACTCAAAGGAGCCCAGAACTCACAAAGCCTCAAAACACATTGAGAGGAAATACCATATCATACGAGAGATCGTGGCAAGAGGCGATGTGCTGGTCCAAAATATAGATACGAAAGAGAATCTAGCTGATCCATTTACAAAGGGCTTGCCCAGAAGATCTATGAGGAACACGTTCATGCTCTTGGACTGAAGATCTGAGGCTGGATATCTTATGTCCCTTTGTAATAGCTAGATTGTATAGACACACTTAATACTCTATAAAAGTAATGGTATTATGCTTTTAAGTATAAGTGGGAGATTGTTGGGATTGTATACTGAAAGCATAAATGATTAAGTGTTATGTATACTGGTCTTCATTTATGTGTTGCATCAACAATTTTCGCTGATAAATGTGAGCATACGACGAACTATAATATCCTTTTATCTCATAGATAGGGATGACCAGATGGTGTGTAGGAGATCACAGAGGATCATATGGTTCGTTTAACCTAACAAGATATAAACAGTATTACAGCTGAAACAATCCCTGGATAAGTTATTGGTTTAAGCTGCGGCACATCGGTTCATAAGTGGGCTTACCCTAGCTACTTGATGTGTCGGTACATGTTTATGTATTGATGGGATCAACAGTGGGATGTGCCATTCTCATTGACATATGAATGAGCCAGATCCCTAACATACTTCCTATGATCTTAAACCTTACTGAAGGATAAGGGGCACACACGGATTGACCACACTTTGATTTTCTAGGATGGCGAGTCTTAAATGTACTCTAATATCTGCATTTTGGGTGTTGGCAATTTGTGTGGGGTCTGCTTAGGCTGGATGTATAGGTAAGCATATCCGTTTCAGGATGGTGACATTCCCTGATGAGCTCACAAGGTTCTTTATGCTAAGTCCTGCAGGCTGAATGATTTGTTCAAGCATAAGAGAAATGGAGTGAGTGGTATTAATCAGGAAATAAGATATTAATTAATTGTGGTTGATTGTTATAAGCCAAATTAATTAATGAATGTCTAAAACCTTAAATATGTGGATCATGTTAGTTTAATGCAACCCGTTCCTAATAATGTGGTAATAAAGGGGCGAGTCAGCATTGTTACCATGGTGAAGGTTAAAATAATGTTTTATTAATTAATTATGTTCTGGGTTGAACAAGGAAGGATTAATTAATAAAGATGGCCCACTTTATTATTTGCATTTGATCCCTGGTCTGGCCCACACACTGCTCGAGCCCATTAGGGTTAGGGTTTCTCAAAACCCTAACACTATAAATAGTCTTTCCCTCTCAAATCAGAAGCAGTACACAATACAGTATACAATTAATATTCAAATTAGAATATTAAGAGAGAGAGAGAGAGGGCGAGATTGGGCGATCAGGAGGAGGGATTTATTCTGATCAAATTATCCGGCTTCCTGATTCAACTTGGTAGATAATCCTCACCAGATTTCCAAGGAGCAAGGGAACAGATCAGAAGATCAGATCTGTAGGAACACAATCAAAGAAGAGTTCCATTCCACTTCAGATCTAACTTCATCGTTCATCCTCCGATCTAGATCTGTAGATCAAACGATTGAAGATCAGGTATTCTCTTGAATCCACCCTATGCAATTAATTATTGTAGAAGCATGAATAGGGTGGCATGGTTTATTTAATTAAATTTGTTCTTGATATCCTAAGAACGGTCCTGCGAATTAAATAACAACTCATGTTATTGGCCGTAGACTCGAATCCTACACTAGTGACTGGAGTGAAGTCGTAACAAGGTAACCATACTGGAAGGTGCGGCTAGATCACCTCTGTTTCAGGGAGAGCTAATGTTTGTTGGGTATTTTGGTTTACCACTGCTTCACACCCAAAACAAAAAGATTGGAGCTACGTCTGAGTTAAACTTGGAGATGGAAGTCTTCTTTCATTTCTCGACGGTGAAGTAAGACCAAGATCAAGAGCTTATAATCCTAGGTCGAAACAAGTTGATAGGATCCCCTTTGTTACGTCCCATGTCTCTCGTGGGGGACATGGAGGCAAAAAAGGAAAGAGAGTGATGGGGATTCTCTTTCTTTTGGCATAGCAGGCCCTAGTGGGAGGCTCGCACGATGGGCTATTAGCTCAGTGGTAGAGCGCGCCCCTGATAATTGCGTCGTTGTGCTTAGGTTGTGAGGACTCTCAGCCACATGGATAGTTCAATGTGCTCATCGACGCCTGACCCTGAGATGTGGATCATCCAAGGCACGTAGTTAGGATCTCCTCTTCTTCTTTCTTATTAGTTGCTTACTATAACTCTTCATACAAGAGGGAAGGGAGTATACCACTTCTATATGTCCCCCGGACCACTGAAGTAATCCTTCGAGGAGCGAGGGCTTTCCTCTGCTTTGGTTCACCAACCAACGCCTATTTGAACCAATATCAAGAAACGTCCATAAAACCCATAATTATAAGTTATTGATTCAAGCAAAACACGATTCATCTTTAAAGATCCTTTTGCATGTATTTCAAAGAAACCTTTAAACTTGAGGATACCTTGATTGTAAAGACTTTTTTTTGCTAATGTTAGACCCAGGCTATCTCGTAACCCCTTTAACCCCTCTTTCGTCTCATGTAATTTAAGGTCTTTTAATAGAAAATCCCCTTACTCGGGCATAAATCGAAAGCCTAATGATAAAAGATAACTAGGTGAATTAGAAGTCAAATCCGTTACTGTCCTGGGTATATCAATAAATGGTGATTTAGTATATCTATTTAGAATACTGCTAGTCGACGAATACATAATATTTGAGCTAGAAACCATTGAGAAATTATTACTAGACAATATATTATGACTATTAGCTATATTACGACTACTACTACTACTTCTAGTAGTACTACTTGGTATATTAATACTACTCTTATCCTCTAAACTGAGGTTTCTAATTCTATTCGTGATTTTGAAGATATCAAAGTTTATCATAAGCTTGGTCTAAAATTCCTAAAAAATTAGCTTTTATAATTATATCGGCAATAATCCGGCAAAAGGAGGATTATTCAGGGCAGACTCAATGGATAACGAAGATGGAATAGCGGTAGGATGGCTAGGACACCCTATATTTAGAGATAAAGAAGGGAGTGAGCTTTTTGTACGTCGTATGCCCACTTTTTTTTAACATTTCCAGTCATTTTGGTAGATGGCGACGGGATTGTTAGAGCTGATGTTCCTTTTAGAAAGGCAGAATCTAAGTACAGTGTTGAACAAGTAGGGGTAACCGGTGAACTTAATGGAGTCATTTATAGTATCCTAATACTGTGAAAAAATATGTTAGATGTGATCAATTGGGTGAAATTTTTTAATTAGATCGTGCGAATTTAAAATTCGATGGTGTTTTTCATAGCAGTCCAAGGGGTAGGTTAACTTTTGGGCATGCTTCGTTTACTTTGTTAACTTTTGGCCTCTTGTTAAATTATTGAAGGTGGTATGCAACGCCAGTTGTATTTCACGTTCGATCATATCTACTAAATTATTGGAACAACTCCCAATTATGATTATAAATATGTTCAACGAACTTTGTAGTATTTCACATTTCATGGTAGATGAGGCCACACTAAATCCAGCAAATGAGAGAAATTATTAGGTACATGATGAATATGTGCATTAAGTTTCAACTACTTGTCAATAAATATACAAATACGAATTTAAATGCAATATTATCATTGATTATGAATTTTTTAAAATATTCTATTTATTGAATTTCAGTGCTTGCATTAGAAATTCCTTCTTCTCTAATTAAGTAAGACTAGGCCACTTATAACCATTTATGCAGAAATGACTACAATGAGTGTATTTTACATGATGCTTAGTAAATTCCAGTCTTTTAAGTCATATATGAACATAAAAAAGATTATAAGTGGGCTATTATTACATAATTCAAAAATGTTTAATTTTTGGTGAAAATGGGACATTTAGTAAATAAAATATTTTCGATTTTTATAATCTTTGATTTTTCTTGCATTTATTTTCGTATTTGCATTTTTATATGATCAAGAGTTTAAATTTCACATATTCGTCATATGTAGGTACATATATTGCAGCGTGCATATTCACGACGAGCAATAATATTTAATTAGTATTAAAATTTTATTTGTTACAGTGCAAATGAAAGTCGGTTGTAATTAATTCCTTTTTTAAATTGAATATTGAATTATTTGAAATTATTTTGCACTTGCAGAGCATTCACATAATTTGGAAGGACAAATAACAATATATGTATTTTATTTAATCAAGTCTAAGTGTGTGTGACAACGAAGGATTTTAGAAAAATATTTGTTGTTTCTTAAATACTAAAAGGAAGGAATAAACTCACTTAATAAATAAAGCACACTAAATAGATAAGATTACAAGTCAAAATAGTTTGAATCTAAGTGCATCAAAAATAAATTTGGAATACAAACAATTGAAAAGTAATTATTTAATCTTCGAGTGAATAAGTGTCGCCAAACAAAAACACAGCTACACGATAAATGTGTGTGTTACTCTCAACTTCCATACACTCTACCATAGGCCTTTTGAACCCTAACATCTCCATAGCAGCGCTAGCATACACAACATCATGATGAGAAACCCTACCATGGAACAACCTCTCCCATCGCATGGTCATCTCACATCTCGGTGCAATCTGGTAGCCAAAGAAATTGTTTCTCCAATATCCTCCAATCTAGAAGAATGTTCTCAAGTGCTATGTCATCTTGCGGAGCTCATTCTGCCTAGTCTCTCGCTGCTCGGATATTGGTGTATGCCATGTACGGGTGATACACAACGACAGGTCCATGTAGGAATCTCGAGCCTTACGGTGTACCAATGATTTAGGAGATGACACGGTACTATAAGTTGCATATTAAATCAAATAATTATTATAAATTTATACACCAAATAAACTATATAAATCCCATATGTCTTACAGTATTAGCATTGAACAAGCCACGAGAAACAGTGATCATTGCCCTTCATGAACTCCAGGAGAACTTCTGGATCAAAATTACCTCTGTGGGCCAAAGTTGATGATCGAAACGTGTTCCTCATACAAATATGACAATGAATTTTCATAAATTATTTACTTAATGAAATATAAAATTATATTAAGTTAGCTTATACATACATAGAAATTTGGTCGCATGATCCACACGTTTGTGATTCCTAGTTCATTGGCTTGTGTTGCAAAGCAAAAGAAACATGCTCCACCGTATCTTCCCAAAAAATCGGAGGCTGCATTCTGAATACTTTCATAGTATTTCTTGTTTATTAAATATGGAGTGTATAAAGACGCCCGTGTTTCACCTACCTCTCTCATCCACTCCAAGTATTTATGCTATAATTGATATGTCCGGAAGTTTGGTATGGAATAAAGAAGCAGCTACACATAGAAGAAAATATTACATTTAAATAAATTATCAAAGTATTGCAAAATGGAAAAATAATTTAAATCAACAAGTCAAATTTAAATAACATGATGATCATCATCAGACTAGGAACGACTTGGCCTATTGGAAGTATCTGAGTGCTCCAGCAACTAAATGAGATTTCCAAAATAAATAATTTTGGTTAGTTAAAGATAAACTATAGTTTAAATAATAAAATAATTCAAAGAAATCACCCTGGTAATGTGAAGCACTACGCTTTGTTTCAGAATGTCGTGAACCACTCCACCTAGTGCTAGTGTCTGTGTGCTCTACCAAGTACATGTCATCAAATACGATATGCATGTTAAAGAAATATATTAACCACACAAATAAAAAATTTCATCACCCAATCATCCCGCCGCGGGGTAGAACAGGTGGGCATGGTATCATGTGGCTCACGATCATCGGGAACCACTACGCCTAGTGGAAGTCTCCACTGGGTGCTCAGCCTACAGCTGTGCACCACTAGTGGCATGGTATCATATGGATCCACGGATTTTCGGGAACCACTACGCCTAGTGGAAGTCTCCATTGGGTGCTCAGTCTGCAGCTGTGCACCACTGATGGGCATGATATCATGGGGATCCACGGATCGTCGGAAACCACTATGCCTAGTGGAAGTCTCCACTCCGTGGAACCACTACGCCTAGTGGAAGTCTCCACTGGGTGCTTAGTCTACAGTGGTGCACCACTAGTGGGCATGGCACCATGTGGATCCTGGGACTGGCTGCGCTTCACCCCAGAATGTCGGGAACGACTCTGTCTAGCAGTAGACTCCACCCTATGCTCTAGAAACTACATAACTACAAAACAAATAATATAATATGCACGTTCATCAAACTATATACTGTAATATGAATATTAATTCTAAAATAAATTACCTGATCACGATCGGGAGCCCTATGCCCCCCTAATCAAGTGCCTCTTAACCCCTCAACATAAGTGCAGTGGGCACATCTAGATGTATGAAAGAGATTTGATATGAAAGTCTTAATATCCTCCACATCATCCTTCATCAACCTGCCTATGCTGCTAGATCGGCTCCGCCTCCTCCTAGACCCTCTACTAGATGAGGCCTCCTCCTTCGGTGCTGCAGAGTGTCTACCAATCTGACCATGCCCCTAATCTACACTTTCATGCTCATGCCCCCCACTCCTCTCAGAACCACCTCCTCCCGATTGCCTCTGATCCATATCTCTACCTCTATATGCAGTGCATCACCTCTTCCCTTCTTAGGAGGCACCGTTAAGTCGGGGTGCCGCCAACTTACACCTAATGGCTGCGGCATGAGTGTAGACTGATAATAGTCCTTCTCTTACACAAGTACAAAAGCGACTAAGGAGGGGTAAACAAATATCTGCAATTTTAAACTATACAATTAGCAAATAAAAACAAAATTATGCTATTAATATTTCGTAAATTAGTGAAAAGATAAGAGATTTGTATACATCATCTCGAGCAAAGAAAATTGTCCAAAACCCCCACTGGTCTACATTTGCTTTACCGAACTTCCACTTTGCAAATTGTGGAAAGGCCTCAGGATTCATGAGTGTGCAACATGCAAGTCCCAACTCCAGAATGGCCTCATAAGACCATACCTACAAAATAAATCATAAGTGTTTATTAAGTTAACTCTATAAGATATAATCCCTCTGTCCTAACTTAATATCCCACTTTTTTTTGTCTGTCCCAACTCATTAGTCTCATTTCTAAAAAAGGTAAATTTTCACACTCAACAATAAAATATCAATTTCACTCAACTCATTCTACACTCACACTCCTTCGTTATTGTGCCGAAAGTGAATGGGACTATTAAGTCGGGACAGAGGGAGTATATTATAAGTCATAACCTATGATATTTAAATTAGTATCATGCCTGTAATGCTCAAATAGGCCCGTATAAACTCATCATGCCATCTCGGTCTCTAGTGGTCGGGATAGCTGAAAGGTAGTGTAGTAATGACTAGTAGGAATGAGCCCCCTCAGGAAAGCATTCCAGCGATCCAAATCCTCCACTAGGACATGTAACCAACCCTCAACTAACCTCCTATCATGGTAGCCCAACACAGAACACTAACATGCTAATATGTTGGCGACCCTCAAATAAAGCTGGTGATCTTCAGGGTCAGTTGTACACTTCTTAAAAAGATTGTTCGCAGTCAGTGGTTTATTTGTACAAAATTTTCTGCAAAAGGAGCAAAAGTACTAGGACCTTTATTTCCCCAAACTAAAAGAGAACCAAAGGGTCCATCCCTAAACTAATTAACCAAGATCTCCCCCCACCCCCCAACGACCTCAAGGTCAATGCAACCCCCTTCAGTACAGTTGTCTTCGTGGTTATACCACGGAAATCAGGCCTAATCCACTCTACACATATAATTCAACGTATAATTGATTACAATATTCCAAACCTTCCAATTCATCTAATTTTGCTCAAAATTAATTAATATGATTATTGACATGCATTATTAAACATATAATTAATTACAATTATTTCAAACATTAATAATAAAAAATTAGATTATTTAAACGCATTAACAATATGTATTAGATAATTAAGTTAATAAAAATTTTTATTGTTATTTCACCATGTTGTAACGGTTTCCATTACAACTATTTTACATATAATTAAGGTTATCCTTTGTAGTTCATAGAATTATCTCATGTTATACGCTTTAGTATTAGTCTCATATCACACGCATAAGGTAAATTGGTGTTCCACACCACGGTGTAACGATTTACGTTATCTACACTTTACATATATCTATGGCTATCCATCGTACTACACATAATTTTATGTTTTATACAACAATACTCTCATATCACACAATCCCAACAGCAAACCTATAACTATCAAGTTTAAAATTCAACAAATATTAGGTCCAACTGATGGGTTTTGTATACTGAAAGCATTTATTACAATGTGTATACAACGGTTTATTTCTCCTATCTGTTAACAATCGTACATGAATGAACAATGGTATCCTCTTGTCTCACCGATAGGGACGATCATACGACGTGTTGTAGATCGCAGAAGACAGTATGATCACTTGACCTAGTGAGACATAAACCTTGATCACAGCCGAGACAACGTATGAGGATACGTTTGTCCGGATGGCTGCGGCATTGTCGGAATAAGTAGTCTGTCTTGGTTACTTGACATGCTGGTACGCAGAGGTGGCGTATTGATGGACCGCAGTGAGATATATTCGTCTGTCTGACATCAGCGAATAAAAGATCTCGATATATTGATTGAGTCCAAACCCTAACGAAAGTTCAGGGGTTTGCACGGGTTGACTGTTGCTTTGACTTGCCATGGTGGAGAGCCAACACAGCGAGCTCGTATATCCGCATCTTGGGTAACAGCAGTTCGTGTAGTACCGCATGAGACTGAACTTAGGTAACCATATCCGAGTAATAGGATGGGGACATTCCCTGAGGAGCTCAATAACATTCATCGTGCCAAAGTCCTGCAGGCTGATTAAGTTCAGGCACGAGTGATAAGGTTTGAGTGGTACTACTCAGGAATTATAAAGATATTAATTAATTGTAGTTAGAGCTTGTCAGAGGCTCCGATTAATTAATGGATGTCCGGTAACCTTAAATATGGGGATTCTCAATTAATGCAACCCGTTCTCACAACGTGGTAATAAAGGGGTAGGTCAGTATTAATTATGTGGTGAAAAAGAATTAATATTAATTAATTAATTGTGTCCTGGGTTGTGGACATGGGAATTAATTAATTTATAGGCCCACTTTATTATTTGCATTAGGTCCCAGGTCTGGCCCAAATAAGTGTGCTGAATTGAGCCCAGTAGCCCATTAGGGATAAAACCCTGGGTCTATAAATAGACCACTCTCTCTGGAAACCCTAGCTACCTTGTGTGATTATTCAAATCAGTCAAAACCCTAGGACAGAGAGAGAAGAGGCGCCGATCCTAAGAGGAGAAGGGAGGAGAATTTCGATTCTGGTCCTGCTCAAGCCACAGATCTACGGAGTCCTCACCAGTAGTAGATCTGAACAGCACCGGGACACAGATCTGAAGATCTAATTTGGAGAACAACATATTTCTTCTTTCCCTTTCTTTATTCTCGATTTTCTCTAGAAATTAGTTTTCTAATTTCTGTTTTCGCAGAGAAATCGAATTGCGTGGTTGAATTGGATCTTGGAATTCAAACGCAAAAGATCGGTACAGACACTACGGATTTACGGTAATCTCTCAATCCACAATTATGCATTAAATTCATAGGAGCATGCTAGGGTTTTGAGAATATTTAATTATGAGCAATATCCATAGATCGATCCGGTTCAGTTTGGTTTTGGTGATTCGGTTCACGGAAAAACCCTACACCAACCGCCCTAACACAACAAATACCTAATAATTTTACACAAAAATAAGGTCCGACTATCCTAACACAGCACACCTTATAATTTAATAAATTAGCCCTAATAATTTTGCAATAATTTTTATTTTACACTATTTTTCCCAATTTGGCCCTAATTGAATAATTTTCCCAATTCAACTTAGCAATTTAATAAATATCAATTTAGAATATCGAATTCAACATAATTCAAACCTAAATTTCATGTAGTTTTAAATCCAAACCTAAACAATAACACCAAGCCTTCAGTCGAAAAGTTTAAAAAATAATGGGTGAGAATGTTTACCTGATTGAGTGCGGTCATTGTGCAAAATATTTGGTGTATTTGGTATGATTTGTTCGATGCCGACTGGAGCTCCAACGTCCAAATATTAATATTTCTTCAAAGTGTTCCCGTAAAAAATAAAGAAACACATTGATTTATATTTTTTTTGTATGGAGCCCGGTTGATGTCATACACAAGACACCGACCTACGTAGAAATATCCTATTTATTTTCAATTGCGTAATTAACCACATAAGTAGGTCGGTGTCTAGAGTCTGTGTCGTATGAGGAATACCGACCAACGTGGCACAGACACCGACCTACGTGGCACAAAAATGAAATATGTTTTCTATTTTCATAAAATCCACGTCGGTCGGTGTTTGATCTGCGATACCGACCACGTGTCATTGACCATGTTGTTTTTTTTCAATTTTATGAATTAAATTAATATTATAATTTGATTTTTTCTTTAAATTATATAAAGACTACAGCTGGGTCGGTCCCACAATTATTAATTGTACAAATTTGACTAAAAATGATTTCTAATCATGATTCCAGTTGCAAATCAACAATTTATGGATTAAACAATTAAATATCGACTTCTAAAATTTGTAAGAAATGGGCAATGGGTATTTCTTAGATTAATATAATATTTTGAGTATTTTTTAAATACACAATAGTTAAAATGAGTATTTTTAAATTCCACTTAAAATAAAATGTCTATATATGAGGTTTGTTCAATAAAAGGACTTTAAAAAATCTTTACTAGAAAAAAAAAATTTTGTCATGAGAAGATCGTAAATCTTGATCCATTGTACACATAATTTTATCGAATTCTCTAAAAGCACATTGATAGCATCGCATGCTTGAGTGTGGGTTACTGAAAAACTTGCTTTAGATTTGAATCGAATTTATCAACTTACTATAAGATGACCCAATATGAGTACGTAAGAATTTCTAAAATCCTACACTCAGTAAGACAAATCCGAACATTTAATTACAATAACTTGAATGATTACTTAGTAAAAATAAAAAATAAATCAAGCTTAAATAGACCAAAAATTAAATATAAACTAATATATTATAATTAGTATATTAATCCAATTATAATAGATAACAAAAGATAACTCCAAAACTAAAATGAGGTAATTATGAATGAAAAATCTAATCTATCAAATTCTAATAAAATCTCCATATTTCTATTGATTTATTTTATCTCATTTCATATTTGTATCAACACCTACCTATCTCAAAAGTGCACAAGCTATTTAGTTCACATATTCAATTTTTCATTACACACAACACAAATTCATAAGCATCACAACGGGTTGCAATCGTTTTATGATATTTTTGTAAGTGAGAGAAGAAGTTGCTTTAGCAACCATTGAGGGCCTCATCCCACATTGATAGTGAGCATTTTCTGTAAAATTGATAATTTGTGCGTGTCAGATTATTATTGTGTTGACTCATTAAGAATACAAAAATTTTGTATCATGTTCATATTAGTTTGTTTTATCCAATAATATATTGTGTCTGTATTACACACAATGCATTTCTTACAAAAATTGTATTTCTATCAACATCGTGTTATCATATCAGATTATCTATGTTCATAACATATATATATCGTGTTCGTATTTAGAGGTTAACGGATCGTATCATATATATATCATTATTATTGTACAAATTCTTATTAGGTTATCGTGTCTTGTAAAAAATTATCAGTACTAATTTTTGGAGCTGAAATTTATCGATGGAGTTGTGTTTGTAGGTAGTGAGGGATTGTCATACAATTGATAAAATTTAAAAAAAAACACCATATTCGTTTATAAATATAAATTACAATAAGATTATATCATTTTTTATTTTATTAAGGTGTGAGTATAGGGGATCCATATTTTGTTAATGTAATTGCTCATAAATTTGCAAGTATAGCTTTATTGTAATATTTTCCTAATCTGAAATTTTAGAATAAGCATAATCTGATGATGCTTTCGCAAGTTAAGTCATCTTGCAAAATTGAGGAAAAAATTTATCACAAAGTTTGAGACATAAATTTGAAGTATAGGTAGGTGGCTTTGTTATGGAAAAAATAGATAACAATATCAAATTTAAGCATGGGAAGGGAATAGAGCTCGAGCCTACTTGATAAAAAGCAACAAGTGATACTTTGACCAACATTATAGAAAAATTGAAGATTATAAAAACCAAATTTCCGTAAGAAGAGCAAGGAGTGATATTATGATTGATATTCCGCGAAACTTGGAAGAGTATAAAATCAACTTTTCAATTGAGTTACTGTCAGTGATAAACAATGGCAAAACCCAAATTATGAAACATTCCGTATCATATAGATGCAGTGTTCAATTTGCGAAATAATCAAACTCTGTTATTTTGTGATGTTTTCATCTTATCAAATGATATGTTGTTTGTGTGTGAATTATCCATTTGATTATCGAACAATTTATTTCCAAGCTTTTCGCTGTTAAAACACTCGACTCACATGTAACGCACCCCAAAGACCCAACAAAAGCAGTTGGAGGCGTTATATATTCAATGACTCGACCATTGCTGAAAAATAATGACAAGTATGGATAAAGAGTTTGATATGATAAGTGAATTTGAAGTATTGTACCGAGTTATGAGAGGGGATATATTCTAGAAGTTTACTATCCTTACAGAAGTGCTGCTGCAATAGTTCATCATCATTGACAATTCGTACAATTTGCTGCTCAACAATCTAAAAAAACGTGGGATTCTTATTTTTGGATTTGTTGATTGACGTGGCTACTTTTAACAATGTTTGACGTAAAAAAATCCATTGACCTTGCGTTTGAAAGATGGTACACCCAGCTGGATATTGTCCCAAACCCACAACGCATCACAAATTTTTCATACTTTTTTAACTACTCCATCCGTATCGATTTATCTCGCTTGCGCATTTATGCCTAACGAAAAAAATAAGCACCGGTAAATCCACATTTTATCTGATTATCTCTCTCTAAAAATAAAACTCCCAAATGCAAATATTACGCACGCGCACCATCTCTTTAATTTTTTTCTTTTTCTTTTTTATTTCCTCGTTTTTCTTTCCTCTTCTCTGCTGTGCATCATCGGACAACAACACTGGTAGAAAAAAAAATTCCAACCAGGGATTTGGATTTCTCGATTTTTCTCTCACTCGAACCCGCATCAGCCTGCGCGATAAAATTAGCGGTTTTCACCCCCTCACGCGAATTTTGTGCGCAAAACCCCCTCAAACGGTATCGTTTTTGAAACCTTTATTTCCCGCCGCCGCCGGGTTCATCGTGGTAACCAAAACCGGTGAATCGGGGGGTTTAGACCTCCCTCATCCACTGGATTTACGAAAATACCCTTGACCAAATTGCCCGATTTTCCCTCCGGTTTTGCTCTTGTGCGCAAAGGTTTGTTTCTTGAAAAACACCTCGACAATCAGCTTTTGTTGCAACCAGTTAGCCAATTTTCAGTTTGTTTAGGGTTTTCTTCAATCTGGATTTAGGGCTTTCTAGAAATATGGCCGAATAATATGAATTTGTACGCATTCTTAGTTCTATGTAACCGATCCATATACTTTTCTGTAATTTTTTTCAATTATGAAACTAATTCACCCAATTGTACAACCTTATCGGAAATCAGTTTTAGAAGTGTGATAAACAGTTTATTCTCAGTTTTAGTTGGTTTTTCTTTTTCTTTTGCTATCCAACTTACTCGATTATGCTCGTGGCAGAGGCTTTTGGAAGGAGCTGGTTGGAATTATACGTTATCCTTCAGTTGGTTGTTACTTTTTATTTTGGGACTCCATAACAAATTCAATGTGAAGAACAGAACATGGCATTTTCTAAAAATTCTGCAGATGAACAGACTGCATTGAACGAAAGAAGTCATTTACATCAGCTGACCATCAGTAGCAGTCGGATTAAGGAGAATGATCTTATCAATAATCAACAATTGCCGGATCCTATACCTAATAACATTGCTAAGGAAGATAGTAGAAATAATCTCAGAATTGAAGATGACCAGCCCCGTATTAGGGGAACGACTGTGGGGGGGAAGTGGGGTTCAACCTTTTGGAAGGACTGCCAGCCGCCGAGGTCCAATGGACCATCAGAGTCTGGGGAGGAGTCAAAGAGTGGGTCTGAGCATAAAGGATCGGAAGTGGAGGAGGAGTCCGATGGAGTAGAGGATGGAGTGGAGTCTGAAAATGATGACATGGCTGGGAAAGGACATCAGAATGTTCCTGCTGATGAAATGTTGTCTGATGAGTACTATGAACAGGATGGTGATGATCCACCAAGTGAGTATCTGAATCATTATAGAACAGTGAATCCTTCAAGTGGATATAGTTCAAAGCTGCCCCCTCGACCTGCTGCTCCCAAAGGTATTTCGAGAAAATCTAAGGGGTTGAAAACCAACAAGTTCAGTGATGATGATGATGCAGACTATGAAGATGGTGATGATGACGAAGATGGTAAGTGATGGTTAGTCGGTGTTAGTATCATTAGACAATCTTATCATGCATCAGGTACATGGCTCATCTCGTGTCAATGCACTTTTTTTTTCCTGATTGCAGAAGATGACCCTGATGATGCTGACTTCGATCCTTATTTTGGCGCAATAAGGGGAGAGAGCCAAATCAAGGTTTTCTATTATTGTTGTGTTATCTGGTAGATTGTTTTGATTATAATCTGTATCAGAAATCTGAGTTAGTATACATCCAAGTGACCAATATCTAGGGTTTGACAAACTAATGATTTCTAAATCTGTCAATTAATAGAGCAATGATATATTTTTCTTAATTTTTTTTTGTTAACATTAACAAGTTGAGGCTTTGAAATTGATGGACTGCACTGATAGGCCATTTTCAATTTGCCTTCTCCATTCGCTGAGGAAGATTGAAATTTTGGATTGCATGGGTTGTCAGTTGTCATCTTCTATAGTTTTGACAAGTATGAGTTTTTTTCCGAATTTTTAGAGGCCTTTTTATGTTTATTAACTTTCAAAATATTGGGCTGGTGGCTCAAAATGATGGAGATCTTTCTCCGTTTTAGATAATTATTATTTTTTGGGACACTAGAATTTGGAACTGGGATTGTGTTTGCTTCAAATGATTGAATTGTATTTTTTGAGGTGTGCCTTTTGGATTCACAGAATATAAGTTTGTTATTTTGCGTGATAACTGGATGTTTCAAATTATTTGTAATTTTTTTTGCTGTGTGTCATATACAACTGAATTTTAGAGTGTTACCCAGAAATGATGGGGATTTCATCACTTTCATCAGAGTACATCTGGAATCTGGATAGTACTTACCTTTAAATTAACTTATCATTGTTGCTATCTAGACAAGAGCTGATATTTTCAACCTTTTTGATGCTTGTTCTAGGCAAGAGTTGATTGGACTATTTTAAGATGTATTTTTTATTTATTTATTTTTGTAGAATTCTGTCATTTAGACTTGTACCCTATGCTCCTTTGTCACAATTTCTGCATGCTTGTTGTTTTGTTGCTCTTTTTGTGATAAAACTTGCCTTATTTTTGATACTTGTATTTGTATCCTGTACCTGGAGAAACACTTGTTTGTGAGCTTGCTTCTGAACTTTTTATATTGATTTAGTTTAAATCTTTTCTATTTGTTCTCTTTGTATCTTAAATTATTATCTCAGATTGTAACAAGATTGGCAGCATTTATGAAAATTTTAACCATTTGTATTTTTTGTTTGGATACTCCGGCTTTCGAATTTTGATTTAATTTAGTCTTAATTGTTTCTTTTTGGTCCTCTTACTTCTTTAATACTTTTTAGTTAGTTAACAGGACCGGAAGCATTTATAAAATTTTTAAATTTTTATTTTTGTTTGAATGCCGTAACATCAGAATTTAGTGGGAGACCTCTGGTTGTATTGTATTCAATCAATGTGATTGTGAAGTGTGAACTTAAGTGAATGAACTTTGTGTCAATATACAGAATAAAGATGAAGGTTGGGATGCTGAAGAATATGATGAGGATAATAATGTTGATGATGATGATTTGAATATCTCAGATGAAGAGTATTCCTACCCCAAGAAAAGTCGGGAAAATCAATCAAGTAAAAGTGGTCGTAATTTGAAGTCTACTAGAGAATTTAAATCAATTGATCCATCCACAAGGAGAAAGAAAGGTAGAGCTTCTTTTGTGGAAGATGATGAAGAATCTTCTGCTGATGACTCGGAAAATGTTAGTGAAGAGGATTTTCGAAGTACAAGGAGAGGTGCCCAAGTGCCCAGAAAGAATAGTGATCGATCTGCTGCTCCTGTTAGTGTTTCTAGTAGGAAAAATGAAGTACGCACATCAGGGCGTTCAGTGCGGAAAGTGTCATATGTTGAGAGTGATGAAAGTGAAGATCTTGATGAAGTAAAAAAAAAGAATCAAAAGGTCTGTTTGTTTTATTGGATTATTGCTTCTGCTCTGGCATGTAAGCATTATTGTTTTTTTCATTAATCACATGGCTTTTCTTTCATACGTATGATAACTATTTCATAGTTTCAATTTTTAGAAACTTAAATCCTTGTCACTAAGATTGAATGAACATATCATGCATTATCAGTTTTATCCCATAGCTTTCAAGCGGTTCTGATTTACCAGTGTGTTTATGCAGTTCATTGATGCTGCTTGTTTTAAGAATTTAATTGTCACTATCTCTTTGTCATTTCTTTTGCATCTTACAAAAAGTTCTTGCACAATTAATATTTTAATTCTATCTATATATAATTAAGCTCTTCTTGATCTGTAGTTTTTTTGTTTCTATCTTTCTCTAGATGGAAGAAATTGAAGAAGAAGATGGAGATGCAATTGAGAAGGTGTTATGGCATCAACCAAGGGGCACAGCTGAAAAAGCTTTGATGAACAATAAATCAACTGAGCCGGTTCTGTTGAGCAATTTGTTTGATTCAGATCAAGATTGGAAGGACATGGAATTTCTGATAAAGTGGAAAGGCCAGTCACATTTACATTGTCAATGGAAATCATATTCTGAATTGCTGAATGTAAGTTCTGCTAACATCTATTTGTAAAGCCAAAGTATCAGTTAGCTTATATCACATGAAGATAGACTATGTAGTGTCTTTGTTTAAAGCTGTAATTGATGAAATAATTTCATTTATTCTAGATTGGTAGAAGGAAATTTATACTCTGTCATTTTTCAGCTCAGTGGTTTTAAGAAGGTGTTGAATTATACCAAAAGAGTGATGGAAGAAGTGAAGTATCGGAGGATGGTATCCCGTGAAGAGGTAACTGAAGATTATTTTTTTGTGGTGTATTTTTTATTGGAGCTGGAAATTTGTGAATTTGGGCGAGGGGGCACTTCTCACAAGATTGTATGAGTATATGCTTATGTTTTGGTTGTGTTGAACTTGAAGTTGTTGGACCCTGGTGGAAAGATTGTGTTTTATATGACAAGTGAGTTGACAGTTGAATGCAAGGCAGTTTTTAGCTAGCGAGCATAAAGATGAGCCCTGGAGCTTACATGAGGTTGAGCTACATGTGTCTGGCTAATATACTGTAACAATGGCAATCATAACTGTAGACAATTTAGCAAAAACTTCGGTTGATGTTCTGGGGACATTTAAATCTGTTTGTTGGGTGCTAAATTTTTCATTTTCTTCTGCAATATTTTTCCTTCGAAAGATTGTAAGAGCAATGTTTTTACTGTACTGGGATGTCAACTTGCTGTTATTAGAATTACTTTTTTTATTTTGTAGGAGTTTTGACTTTTGCTATGTTTGCTCTTCATCTGCGGTAACTGTGGGTTTTCATCCTACATCATGTTGTGTTGTCGCTACCCCCACTAATCCTTTCATTGATTTTCATACATTTCTCCTGAAGGAATTTTTTTCTTGTAATGTTGATCTGTGGGATGAAAGTTGGTAATAGTTGACTAGTAGGTTGGCACATGCTTATTCTGTTTCTTCAGTGGTTTTTATCTACCGCTTAGTTTTCATCATCAATCAGCCATCCTCACATAGTGGGATAAAGATAGTTGTTCATGTTCTTTATTATTGTAATCTTTATATTACCGTAACTAATACGGATAATTAACCCTCATATTATCATTCATGTGTGCAAGTAACTTAAGCTATACTATGATTGTGCCTATATCCCCCGTGCGTCTCTCTTAGTCGTTAATGCCTCATCTTATTCTATTCCCTTATTCTCACTTTGTGTCGACTAGATTGAGGTAAATGATGTGAGCAAGGAGATGGACCTGGATATCATCAAACAAAATAGTCGGGTGGAGAGAGTGATAGCTGAGCGAGTCATTAAAGATGGTTCGGGTGATGTAGTGTCAGAGTATTTGATCAAGTGGCAGGGACTGTCTTATGCTGAAGCTACCTGGTATTGATAATATATTGGTACAGCGATATTTCAGTTTCTACTGTTTTGCTTTTAGATGTGGTGAGCCTATAAAGATATTTGGCTTATTCGATCTTTTTACAAGCATTTGACCCATCATATGTTTTTATGGTGACTTAACATTACCTTGGAAGCAGATATAATTTGTGGACGGTGGTTCATATCAGTTTAGAGTTTAAGGACTATTTTTTGTTGTGTCTTGTAGGGAAAAGGACACTGATATTTCATTAGCTGAAGATGCTATTGATGAGTATAAGGTACCAGTTTTTTAAGCTCTGCACTTCGTCATGGCATTAACTTGGTTGATTTTACCATGCAATATTCCATGATCCAACTATCCTATCTAGCATTTTTATTACTCATTGTATTTCAGCATCAATGTGATTGTGCCAAATGCTCAATTTGGTAGCATACATAACTTGAAAACTTGTAATTCCTTCTTCTACCCACTCAATCTTTAATTAGTAGTTTTCTATATGTCCAAAACGTCATGAATAACAGTAAGATCTTTGGATTATAATGATTTGGGCTATGCGTTTTTGGATGGTGGGGGCTATTTAGCTATGGCCGACCTTCCTAGCTAAATAAAAGTTGTCATTAGTGAGAGCAAGAGTACCTGCTTTATGGCTACAAGAAAAGTGTGATCATTTCAAATAATCACCCTTTTTTAGTTGAGGGTGAGATATATCATATTACTTTGTATTATAAGTGGAGCGTACCAGTGAAAATGCGTATACACATATAGGAAATGATGGCGGCCCAAATGAGATTGTTGTGAAGGAATAGTTATTCATTTCTACATGATGATTTGGGGTTTTTTTTTATCTTCTTTCACTAGTTTGATTTAATTTTCTTCTTTCACATGTCTTACTATGCTTAGATGTGTTCACGATCTGTTTCTACTGGGCACTGTAAACCTTGTTGCTTTTGGCCTATAAGAACTAAGACTTTTCGCTTGTGAATGTCATGTGTTTTAGTTTATTGACACCATGACCATTTCATGATTGCAGTCTCGGGAGGCTGCAGCAATGGATCAAGGGAAGACTGTTGATTTCCAGCGCAAGAAAATCAAAGGTCAATAGTTTGACATAGATCTTCTCTTCTCATAGTGGAAATATGTTGAGTCATCTGATTTGCCTATACGTATTTGTTAGGACTGTCATCACTTCATAGACCACTGAAAAATATAAAATTTCTTGGAGTGAAGACCTCCTTGCAGTTTGTTCTTACTGATTGACAGGCTGTATAACAAAACATCTTTTTACTCCCTCAGGAAGCCTCAGGAAGCTTGATGAGCAGCCTGAGTGGCTGAAAGGGGGCAATCTTCGAGACTATCAGCTTGAAGGCCTGAACTTTCTTGTCAACAGGTTCGGACGTGGTTCTGGATGAATTATTGTGAACAAGTTATTTTTATCACTTGTGTCAACATGCAAAGCATTGCTGATCAGTGACTCTTATGCAGCGCAGCTGGAGAAATGACACCAATGTGATTTTAGCTGATGAAATGGGTCTTGGAAAAACTGTTCAGTCAGTTTCAATGCTTGGTTTCTTGCAGGTGCTGAATGTTGCTTGTCAGCTTTGAAAATTTTATTCTGTTTTCACATCACTGCTGATTCATAATCGTTTCTGCAGAATTCTCAGCAAATTCAAGGACCATTTCTTGTCGTTGTTCCCCTATCTACCCTGTCAAATTGGGCAAAAGAGTTTAGAAAGTGGTTGCCTGACATGAATGTTATTATATATGTTGGAACTCGTGCTAGCCGCGAGGTGGGTTCTGATATACTTTTCCACATTTTGATTTATATTGAATTTTATGCTTGTAGCTTAATTCTTTGTATGCAGTAGCTTTATGGTTGTTTTATGCGGATGATGATGGAAGTTAGTTATTATGTGTTTCCTGTAGGGTTTGTTAATGCATAAATGTTCCTTGAACTTTGCATAATTTTATTGTTGGGTCCTTGAACATTCATAGGCTTAAATATGTCCTTAAACTTTATATTCTGTTGTTATGAGGTCCTATGCAAAGTAACACAGAGTTCTCAATTGAAGCTAGTGAATGTTCGCGGCCTCAATTACTAATATGCAAAACTCAAAGCCAAAATTGAACCAATGAATGTTCAAGGACACAGAAAGTGTTTGTTGAAGGATCAATTATGCTGTAGTTTTTTTTAAAGTTATCCATGCGTATTGATTTGTAAAAGTTAAATGAAGAAATCATGACTTCAGTGTCAGATATGTCTACAATACTGTTTAAAGGCAGTGATTCTACTTGACGTCCCATTCCCTCTAGTTAATAGCGGGTTTGTATTAGTGAGGATGATACATTCCTTATTATCCATCATTTCTCTTACTAAACATATCTGTTTCTTCTATTTTGTATCGTATGAGTTTTAGCATTTTCATTTCTAACATGAGAAAATATCTGGAATTTCACAAATTATAATATATCACTTGTAAGAGTGCTGATATGAACTACTATTGTTACAGCTGCTCATGGTGTGCATCCACACTTGTTCCATTGGATTTTAGTTATTTTTCCTTATCTGCATTATGATGGCGGTAACTAATTGGAAAGTGCTATTAGTTTGAACTGCAAAAACTTTTAATTGGTTTCTTGTGAGAATTTTTTGTTGAACCCTCATCACTGTGTTGGTTGGCTATGTTATTGATAATGTTCTCTATACATTTGTAGGTTTGCCAGCAGTACGAGTTCTACAATGACAAAAAAACAGGCAGGAGTAATAAATTTGATGCTCTTTTGACTACATATGAAGTATTATTGAAGGACAAAGCTGTTCTATCAAAAATTAAGTGGAACTACCTGATGGTTGATGAAGCACATAGGTTAAAGAACAGCGAGGCCTCTTTGTATACGACATTATCAGTATGATGGTTATTTTCCCAGTTTAATGTTCTGCTTTGTTATACACTTAAGTTTCTTGGATTCTGAGTATGTTCTCTACTCTTTCAGGAATTTAGCACCAAGAACAAGTTGTTGATTACTGGCACTCCCTTGCAAAACAGTGTCGAAGAGCTGTGGTGATATATTCTTACTTATATGAATCATTATGTTTATCAGAAATTCTTATCTTATGATTTTAAATCCACCTATATTGCTATGCGTTTTAACGGTTTACTCCAGTTCAACCTCTCTCCAGCTTAGGAAAATGTGTCCTCATGGAATTATGAGAATTGATTGTTTTTTCTAACAGATTTCGTCAACCATTTAATTGTTTCAGCTGTACTACCTTTGACATTTTTTTGACAATTCACCTTCAATTCCTTTTCTGTTCCTTCCTCTGACATAGATTTTTCTTAGCCTTAGGATAAGGTTATACATGTCCTTTCAGATTTTATTGTGAAGTGTTTCCATCTTTTTATTTTTATTTTCATGTTCAAGTTTTTATTTGTTTCGTCTTATCTTGTTATAATTTTGAGTTTGGATAATGCCGTTAGGCGTCTTAATTTGTTTAGCGGATAATTGCAGGGCTTTGCTTCATTTTCTTGATCCTGATAAATTTAGAAGTAAGGATGACTTTGTTCAAAAGTACAAGAATCTTAGTTCCTTCAATGAAACAGAGGTATCTCTTTTTGTGTTTATATTTCTTTTTCCTTGTTCACTATCTGTTCTTTTTTTCTTTATTTTGTTTCTTGTTCAAAATCTTATAAACGTACAATTTATGTAGCTGACAAATCTTCATATGGAATTGAGGCCTCACATTCTCAGAAGAGTTATAAAAGATGTGGAGAAGTCTTTGCCTCCTAAGATTGAACGCATCCTGAGGGTTGAGATGTCTCCACTTCAGAAACAGTGAGTTTTATTTTGTTAAAAAACATGTGCTTGGTGGGTTTCAATATTAGTTCTTGAGTTTGTCCATTTCTTGTCTCAAATGGCTTGCTTTAGGTATTATAAGTGGATCTTGGAACGCAACTTCCAAGATTTGAATAAAGGTGTCCGGGGAAATCAGGTATGTAATCATTGCTCGTCCGAAGTTTTGTAGGTAGACTGTTGCAACTTGCATGTAAGCTCGGCTCATTGTTGATTCTAAGAGGAACAATTATGTTGTTTGCTCAGTTTTTTTTTTCTTCCTTTTTTCTCCTGTTCTATTGTTTCACAAGGTTCGTCACTTGCCACAATCCTCACAATTCTGTTTCACCATTGAAAGAATATAATAAAGTGTGCATACCGGAAAATATACCTATTTATGTGACTTCTGATTATCTTGTGAATGTTTGAATTGTGTGAGAAAGCGAGTGATGAACTTGTTAATGTCATTCTGAAACAAAATACGCAGGTCTCACTTTTGAATATTGTGGTGGAGTTGAAGAAATGCTGCAATCACCCATTTTTGTTTGAGAGTGCAGACCATGGTTATGGCGGGGATACAAATTTCCTTGGTAGCTCTAAACTCGAACGCTTTATTTTGAGTAGTGGAAAGCTGGTCATTCTAGATAAGTTGCTTGATAGACTGCACGAGACCAATCACCGGGTGTTGATATTTTCTCAGGTAACACTTCACTTATTGTTGTTGTTAGGAAATGCTGGCTATCTTGTATAGTTGTATTACTTGGGAATGCTGGGAACTTAATGGACATGAACTTGTTGGAAAACTCAAAAGTTCAGGATGATCTGAAGAAGATGAGAAACTTCATCTTCCTATTCGTTAATTTATTTCTCTTTTTGTCATATGTTATGAATATATCTTTTTATTCGACTGGTCTTGCCCCGAGCTGGGGTAGCTGGATAGTAATTTGGTACTTGCCAATGTAAGCTAGTTTGGCTGATGTTGCTGCTTCATTGAAAATAGATGGCTCAGTGTTTCAAAATCTAACTCCAGGATTTCATATCATTTTTCACACTGTATCTTCTTGAGTGTTACTTCTGTGGTAATGGCAGTTTATAAGATGGCATATCATACACATTTATCAAGATTTACATGGTGACATTTATCATTAGCTTGTGCTCGCCTCTAAATCGTTTTGGATGTAAAGATAGTCCTGGTACTCTAGAAAGTGAGCTTGGGAACTGGCTATGATGTAACTTTCAGAAGCCCGTTGAGTGGCTGGGACTGAGAACAGGACTGAATCGATGAGCTGATGTATCATTATGTTCTTTCTATGATTTTATATTCTTCTGCAATGTTAGCATGCTTTGATTTCTCTATAACCTGATATCCCTGTCTAACCTTTTTTTGATTAAATGCACAGGATTTGTTTTAAAGAGCTGTAGTTTTCTTACTAGTATTTAGCCACTCTTTTATATGTCTGCAGATGGTTAGGATGTTGGATTTACTGGCTGAGTATCTCTCTCTCAAAGGGTTCCAATTTCAAAGACTTGATGGTAGTACAAAGGCTGAGTTACGTCAGCAGGCAATGGAGCATTTTAATGCTCCTGGGAGTCAGGACTTCTGTTTTCTTCTTTCTACTCGTGCTGGTGGCTTGGGTATTAATCTCGCAACTGCAGACACAGTAATCATATTTGATTCAGACTGGAACCCACAAAATGACTTACAGGTTCATGGCAGATGATTCTTTTGGCAAACATTATTGAGTTCTTTGAATTGCTTGTGAGAGTTACAGTAGTTTATATTGCCTTACATTGTTTCTTTTGTTCTTTTTTTAATTACAGGCAATGAGCAGAGCTCATAGGATTGGACAACAAGAAGTGGTTAACATTTACCGGTTTGTCACTAGCAAGAGTGTTGAGGAAGATATTTTGGAGCGGGCTAAAAAGAAAATGGTATACTCTACTGCAAGGACTTCAGTTATCTATGCTTTTGTGTTTTCTCGATTAGTATTGTTGGCATGTGATTTTCTTTTATAGCTGTGCAATGTGGTTGCTTGCATGTTTATGTTTGAATTAACATATATTTGCTTTTATATACTCCCAACTGCATTTATGGAGTGTTATTCACTGGACACTGTTTGGACGAATTGTGAATTCTATCATGTTGAGTTATCCTTTTAGGTGCTGGACCATTTGGTCATTCAAAAACTGAATGCTGAGGGCAAGCTGGAGAAAAAAGAAGCGAAAAAAGGAAGCAATTTTGATAAAGTAAGTTACAACTTAAAACTAATTTTGTGGGTTTGAGTATTCTGTTATTGTTAATAGATTTGTTCCCTAATTTCCTTTTTGCATGTAGAATGAGCTTTCAGCAATTCTGAGGTTTGGAGCTGAAGAGCTCTTTAAGGAAGAGAAAAATGAAGAGGAAAGCAAGAAAAGGCTTCTTGGTATGGATATTGATGAGATTCTTGAAAGGGCAGAGAAGGTTGAAGAAAAAGCAACTGAAGGAGAGAATGGTCATGAGCTTTTGAGTGCTTTTAAGGTTAGCATACTGTAATTCTTATGTTCAATAGTACCTTAGTGAGGCAATAGTTTTCTTTCCATATTTTGTTATGGCTGCATTATGAGCTGTTTGTGAGTGGGGCCGAGCATTCAGTTGCATTGGGTATCTACAGTCCGAAATGGCTATACCTGAACTGACCAACCGAAAAAGTTGCACCAACCAAACACCACACTGATTCTCGAAAGCCACAGAAGTGGCTGAAAATTGGTTGGTCACGTTGGCTCACAGCCTCACAGAATTTTATTTTTTCTTGCTAATCCTCTGATTAATCCAATTGCCCATATTTTTTAAAAAAACCTCCGATCCGGCAATTTAGTTAGGGCATACAATTGAGATGTGGGCATATATTAATATATTGGTCTATCTGAAACATATATGTAATTATGTATGTATAATGTGTTTCGATCTATTCCGTCAAAATTGAATGAATACCAACCACCGTCAAAATTGAATGAATATCCACCAAAATTCATTTCAGTTTCTAGATTTCTAACTGTCAACCGACTGAACCAGTTCAAAAACTTGAATCAATGACAGAATGACTTCCGTTTGAGTTGTTTTTTTTTTGGTAGCTGTTCAGGTGTGGCTCACCTTTGTGAGATTTCTTATCAGCTTATTATGCTGGCACTTTTTTATACATTAACTAAGTGGTTTCTCATGGACTGTTTTCTCTATGTGATGCTTGTGGTATTTTATTTTAAAATGCCTTCAATAGCTGAAGTATTATTCTTGTACATGATTTGCAGGTGGCCAATTTCGGTAGCACTGAAGATGATGGAACTTTCTGGAGTCGGATGATAAAGCCAGAAGCTATTGCACAAGCTGAAGTATGCATTTTATCCGCTGATTGCAAGCTATTGAAAGTGCGTTGTCTCATAAGTTTATTTGGTGTCCTTTTCCATGCAGGATGCTTTAGCTCCCCGAGCAGCACGAAACATCAGAAGTTATGCAGAGGCTTTACCATCTGAAAAGACTAATAAGAGGAAAAAGAAAGAAGTTGAAACTCAGGAAAGAATGTCTAAGCGGCGAAGGGCAGATTCTAGTTACTTTCATCCTGTGCTCGAAGGTGCTACTGCCCAAGTGAGAGGATGGTCTTATGGAAACTTACCTAAAAGAGATGCAACTCGGTTTTTTCGTGCGGTAAAGCTGCTTTATTTGATACTTCTAATATGACATTTAAGAATCTGCTCGCATGAGTTGAATAAGAAAACTCTATGCAGTATCTATACCTTCGTCCTCCAGGTTTTTTGTTCTCTTTATGTTTTGAGATCCAAGCTTTTGGCATTTCTCAAACACGATTGTAGATTATCTGGTCATTCATGTTCTTGCATTCACACTAGTGAAGTGAAATGAACATCTCTGGACAACACATGTATCTTTTGACATCCAAACCAACAGAAGTTACATGAACATGTTTGGACAATATGAAATAAGTCTCCAATGAAGCTATGTGAATAATTTGTATGTTTCTTCTGTGTGCTGCATGACTTGTATTTACATACCTTGATAATTCTTTTCTTTTTTTTTTTTGGAAATTGGGGTGTACAATTAAATGCGGATGGGGTGGGGGTGTCCCTTCTTGTACTCGAACCCATGACCAATTTTTCATATGCATTTTTGGTTAGTTGTATTACAGACTTTAAACAGTTAAGAGCGAAGACATTTCAATGGCTAAACCCCAAAATGCATATAAACTTTACTCCTTTAAATGAAAGGTCTGTTGAAAACAGATATGAGATGTTTGTATTAATGATGATACTCTCTGTACTCTACATGGTAAAGGGTTTCAAGTACACCATGAAAACATCTAGGATAAAACAAATTTTTGGGAATATGTTATCTTATTATGCCTTTAAGTGGAATAGATAATAATATAAACCTAATACAAGGTTTCTGGACTTCAAAACTCTATCCTCTATCTTTTTATGACAATTCATTTTTCATCTAATGGCTAATTTTGGTGTCATTTCAAATATTATTTTGAAAGTGGTCTTCCATCTTGAATTATGTAACACTTGTCAGTGCAAGTTATTCTCTTTCCTCACTCTTTTATCGGCTGTGTCTATAATGGGATCTAAAATAGGTTAAGAAGTTTGGAAGTGATAGTCAGATAGGCTCAATAGCTGCAGAAGTTGGTGGAACGGTTGAAACTGCTCCAACTGAAGCTCAAATTGAACTTTATGATGCTTTAGTTGATGGTTGTAGAGAAGCAATTAAAGGAGAAACCCTGGACCCAAAGGTTTGTTCCTTTGTAAACATCCTTGTCTGTCTATTATGGCTGGGAACATTATTGCAGCTGAAACATGTTATATTATACTTTAGGGTCCACTATTGGATTTCTTTGGTGTGCCTGTTAAAGCTGATGAAGTTTTGGGGCGTGTTGAAGAACTTCAGCTGCTTGCCAAGCGGATTAACCGGTATGAAGATCCTCTATCTCAATTCAGAGCACTAGCTTATCTGAAACCGTCCACGTGGTCCAAAGGTTGTGGCTGGAACCAAAGTAAGTAATCTGGTTTTTGATTTTACTTGAACCCTTCCATTCATCTGTTTCCAATGTTTCATCTTTTACTAGATAGTGTTCCATTCTGAATGAATGGGCATGGTGCCATGTACGTGAAAAATACATCTGTGCTTAGTGTATGCTATAGTTGGTTGAATAACTTTCTCCAATTGGTATCATCAGAGGATGATGCAAGGCTGCTGCTTGGAGTTCACTATCATGGATTTGGCAACTGGGAGAAGATAAGGTTGGACGAAAGACTTGGTCTTACTAAGAAGATTGCTCCTGTGGAACTTCAACATCATGAAACTTTCTTACCTCGAGCCCCGCAACTAAAAGAGCGAGCTTCACAGCTTTTGGAAATGGTATGTTGAATGAGCCTGCATTTGAATTGGTAGTGAATCTTGTGTCATCTGTTTCATAGTTGAACAATAAGTTATAGAAGGATACTTTATTTTCCGATTCTCTACAATGGAGTGCATCCTTTAGGATGAAACTTCTCTTATGTTGAAGTTAGAAAAATTGCATCGACACGATAAAGGGGTATAGAAGCAAAAACCTCGTCTCTGCTCGGGTTGTAGTGGTATAAGCACCTTGCCTATGACCAAGAAGTCATGGGTTCGAGCTTTCCCAAGAACATCTGGGTGTGTGAAATTAAATAAGTATGATTATATTTAAAAAGAAGCAAAAGCCTTGAGACATTTTCCAGATGTGATCACCAGATTGCTGGAATGCATCTATATTAGTTTTCTTCAACATGAATATGGAACTGTTCATGATGTTAGAATATTTATGGTATAAAATGTATTAAATATATTAGTGATTATGTGATCTTCAATTAGTAGATCTACTGCCTAAATAAATTCGTCCTACTAGTATAAACAGATGTATTCTCCAGTTGAATAATACACACTATTACCAAATACACAATCACACTTTTAATATTCTCTCAAATTCTTTGTTTATTTATATGTTAACACGTATAGTCCATGGCTGCTTGTTGATTGGATCTGTGTAGGATGTATTGTCTTGTCTCTTTTAGTATGCTTTCTTGGCTTTGTTGTGGTTCTTCAAATTTGGGAAATCAACCTCCCATCTTTGATTATGGTTTGTGGTAGTCTTGTGGGCATTGAGGCACCTCTTTGTGTGAACAGGTAGACTCTAATTTTGCCTGTGAATATATATATATATATATATATAGAGAGAGAGAGAGAGAGAGAGAGTCAAACCTGTAGTACAAAGCTTCAACTTTGTTGATCATCTGTAACATGTAGCATCTTTCTGGAGTTCTCAGTATATAGTTTGCATAATACGCAGGAAGTTGCAGCTTTTGGTGGAAAGAATTCTAACTTGAAAGTTGGCCGTAAGAATGCAAAAAAACAGAAAGAAATCCTAAAGACATCAGGCGTAAAGGGTAGGCTAGGGAAGCCTAGTTCTCCTAGTGGTAATGTTCAAGTGAACAAAAGAAGAGTTCCAAAATCTCAGAAGATGGAACCTTTAGTCAAAGAGGAAGGTGAGATGTCTGATAATGAGGAAGTTTACGAGCAATTCAAGGAAGTAAAGTGGAGGGAGTGGTGTGAAGATGTCATGATGGATGAAGAAAAGACTCTTAAACGTCTTCAAAAGCTGCAGTCAATTAGTGCAGATCTGCCAAAGGAGAAGGTAGTTTCCAGTATAAGCTATCACATCTCTGTTCTTTAGATTATCTGGATTTGAACTGTGTTTACTTTGCTACCATGCTAGGTGCTTTCCAAAATTCGGAATTATTTGCAGCTTATTGGTCGGAGGGTTGACCAAATTGTTTCAGAGTACAGACAGGATGCTTATCGACAAGAAAGTATGTGTTTGTAGTTTTATGTCGATCATTTTTTCTGTTGTGCCACTTTGCTTTTCTTTTTGTTTTCTTCTAGCATACGGATGGCCAAATATTTTTTTAACTGGTCATTCTGTTGGGGCAAAATAATTTATGCTGTTTTACCTTTCCATTTACAGGGATGACCACGAGATTGTGGAATTATGTATCTACATTTTCAAACTTGTCTGGTGAGGGACTTCAGCAAATTTATTCTAAACTTAGACAGGAGCAACAGATAGGTGGTGTAGGGCCATCCTATATGAATGGTTCTGCCTTCGGGAATCAAACCACAGCATTTTTGCATAGGGATCTTGATGTGGGGAAATTTGAAGCTTGGAAGCGGAGAAAAAGAGCTGAAGCTGATTCTTCTCAAGCTCAACATCCTTACCAAAGACCTCCAAACAATGGGACCTGGTTACCTGATCCCAGCACTTCTGGGATTCTTGGTCCACCACCATCCGACAGACAATTCAGTAATGGGAGGCCGTACAGGATGCAACAGTCAAGACAGGGTTTCTAGTCTGGTATAAAGTCGGCATGACATGTGTGAGTGGCCAAGGATGCTGCTTGCTTCTCAAGGCTCGAGATGGTGATACCTATATCCCCTTGTCCACTTCAGTGTTACTGTTGATCTGGAGCTTCTTTAGAAACCAAACTGCATCAGTTGAAACTGGTAATCAAGAAAACTCTGAATATTACTGGATGATGGTAGCGGCCAACACGAAGTTGCATATATACTCGAAAAACAAATTCTTTTTCTTTATAAATTAATTTAGTTTTGAATTTCTTTAGGTATATAGAGGATAGTTGAAAAGATGTGTGACACGACGCCAGATGACTTTTATGTATCTGTAATGGCTTTATAAAATGTAAATGATACAATTTTGCTCTTGGATCTTGGAAAAGTTAAAAATGCAGTTGCCAATCTTTGGGTTTTCATGTCTCTTCTTATGGACTGTTTGTGATATGCATGTCTGTTATTCTAAAATATTTATTTAGTAATTTTGGGTGGTTCTGGAGATTAAGACATCGAATTTGTCTTACAGTAGAAGTGGAGCTGCAGATTATGACATGCCTGCATTTTTATTATTTGTATTTATGGTGGTTAGATGTTCAAAGCTAGTTGTATTTGGTGTGTATTAGGCTAGAGATTGAAATCCGTCATGTATTCTCACAAAATTAGTTTCAACGGTAATAGAGTATCTTTACTATCGAAGTATCCAATACCCCAAAACAAAAGCAAAAAAATCCCTGGATCATGTATCCAAGTTTGTGTATTGATTTTGTAGAGTAACAGTAGTGTCCCCTTTTATAATGAATGGGTATCTATAAATAATTTTCACCTCTATTATCGGTCCCGTCAGCCTGTCTGCCTTGACGTCCGTTTTTGATAATTAGTCACGGGCTTAGCAGTTACGGAATTATCGTAGCGTGAGGGTTTGCAGCGCTATATTTGTTGTTGTACCTGTGTACTCTTAAGAGATTAGGTGCTATGATTTGGCTGTAATTGGTCAAAGTGGATTAATTTGGTTGGTTCAAACTTACAATTTGAAATTTTTTAAACCGGTCAAAATTAGTTTGTTTACGGTTTGTAACTCAAATCAACATGTTATATGAATACAGCTATATATATAGAGAGATCCATTCAAGTGTTAAAATTAAAGTTTGTGTTAAATATGAATGAATCTCATCCATTGGATTGATAGCATCAATGGTTGAGATTAAAGCATAAAGATTAAAAAATTAAGCATAATTTTCGTTCGTGCTTAATTGCTTTATAAATCGTGCTTAATTTGATTAAGCATAATTTATAAAGCAAAAAAGCATAAAATCTGGGAATATGTTTTAATCTCAGCCATTAATCTTTTTAGATGAATGGTGTAGATTCATTTCTATTTAGCACAAAGTACTTTTTAGTATGTGATCCACTCCCTATATATATATATATATATATAGGGGTGCACTAGGGTGGAAACCACCTCTTAGAAGTGAAATAAGACTTAATCTTAGCCTTTCATTATCAATTTGGACGTTCCAGATTTAATTTTACATCCAAAAAAATTCGCTGCCATAATAGAACAAAAAAGTTGCATAAAAGGAGAATTTCGTAAATAGACAGTACCGCATAACTTACCCACGTTTGTGTCTGCTTAATTATCGGAGTAATTAATGTGTAAAATGGGAAGGTTTAATAAATTCAAATCTTTACAAAATAATTAATAGATTTCAACAACCGCATTTACTATGGTAAATTGGTAAAGGTCGTTGACATTGCAAATAAAAATCATTGCTTCAGATTCCAGAGCGAATCGCATCTCCGCCGACGGACTGAAAATAAAGAACGCCTATGATTTGTTAAGTTTTTATGTAACTTCTTCAATCAGAAATGGATGTTCTTATGAAGTCCGTCTGTAAATTTCAAACTATTTTTTTAGCTTTATTTTGGTTGCTGAAAAAATTTTGGATGAAAATTTTTGGCGTAATATATTACAGTTTGTCCGATTACTGGAATCTGCGAGTGTACATTCTTGCATAGTGTATTGATGGTTGTTATCAATTCGTAACATTTTTTTTTTTGGGGGAAACCCATATGTTTGTAGTTTCAACTCAATAGGAAAATCGTCCGGCGACGGCAGAGAAGATCAACCGTGCGAAGTGAAAGCGGTAATCTCTGTGCTCATTTTATGATATTTTTATGAAATTTCTTTAGTTTTTGTAGGTTTGTAATATGAACTTGGTGATGGGATAAATTGTATATTTGAAAAAATAGGTTTTGTTTGCGCGAGTTTTACAGATTTGAAACATAAACATTTGTATTTAGGAAGTTAATGGACGAAATTGTCAATTAATTGTATAATTGGATACCTAATTCAACAATAATTGTAGTCTTTTACTGCATATATACGAATTCTCCATTACTGTGAAACCTAATTTTACTTCTGTATTAAAATTACATTTTGTATAGCATACAAAATGAACATTTAGTGCAACTTAAATGTTTGTTAATTGCATGTTTAAAATATATATTTATATACTCTATAAATAAAAAATGAACTGCATAAAGTACATAATTAGTTGTGCAATTTGACTATTCTTATAGAGCATAATTACAGACAATAATGTTTATGTTTATCTATTCATTTATGAAAATGTCAATGAATTGTATAATTGGATACCTATTTCAGCAATAAGTGTAGTCTTTTACTGCATATATACCATTGGTGTCAAAGCTAATTGTTCCTCAACATCAAACTTACTTTGTGTAGTCTTTTTCTTGCAACATAATTTAATTTTTATTGTAATATAACTTTGAATTGGACGTATTGCATTTAACTGAACTTATCATTGTAAATTTACTAATCTTTTTTAGCAATTGGAATTATGCTTTTTTAAAAATAGCTATAACATGAATTTTCCCTGCAGTAAATAAATATATACATCTATTATTGCATTTAATTTGTTCTATTTTTGCAACATTTGTTCAACAGATTTTCATTCCCATTTGCCAACACTACCACTACTATATAATCTGCTTCAATTTCATGTCATATAAGATTCATCTTATTGACAATTCAAATCAGCAAGACAACCACGAGATATTTGTAAAGTATGGTGAAACACCTAGCAGGTTGTTACGTGCATTAAATAAAGTTATATTAGAGATACAAATTTCTATATCAATATCAATATGTAAAATTGCAGGTGAAACTGTTTGTTGATTTTTTGAATGATAAAAAATTGAAGGATAGAGGAGAGCTTATGGGGAACACAAGAATTGAAAGGATAAAAATGAAGTGGAGAACATCAACAAACAAGATTGATTGTGGTGTTTATGCCATGTAGCACATGGAAACATTCATGGGGCAAAAGGGAGATGAATGGGAGAGTGATCTAACTATGCCAACAAAAATGATCTGAAGCACAAAAGGATGGTGATTTGCCGGAAACTTCTGGGTGCCGACTGCAACAAAAAGGGTGAAGAAGTTTGTGAAACAGCTGCGAAATTTTTTAGAAAGAACTGCAAGGCAAAGGAATTTGACATTGATGCCTACTTGGAGAAAATTAGGCGTTAAGTTTTAATCTATGTATTTGGTTACAATTTTTTTTTTGGAGACTTGAGTAGATAGTGGTTATCATTATATAAATTTTAATGTTCATAATTAGTATTTTATACTTTAAGAGACATTATTTCGTACCTTTAATTGCCATAATTTCAGTCTTTTTCTGCACCTTTCTTCTACCTTTCATTACCCTAATCAATTTGCATTAAATTTATGATTTTTAATATAATAGTTAAAGTATATAATTTCGAAGAATTGATAAAGTTTTTTTAATCTTTAACACGATGAATTGATGACTATAAACAAAATATCGATAGTATTATACTTAATAGAAAAAACAATTGAAAACATAAAAAATATTACTTAAAAAAGGTGCAAAAAACGCATAGAATATTAGCATAAAAAGTAAGGTAAAAATACTATGAACGTAATAAAAATGAATATTACTTAAAAAAGGTGCATGAATTTCAATAAATTTACATCTACGAACCATTGTAAGTTAACAAGAAGAATTGACAAGTATAAACGTAAAGATGAATTTATTATTACTATTACATTATACAAATTTAGACGCAAATAATAATATTTACAAAGTTGCATAGAATGATTAAAATTATAGAAGATAAAGGTGTGAAATAATGCGAATAAATGAAAAAAAAACTAAACAGAAAGATTAACTTTTATATCAAATAAAAATGTACTACACCAGCAAATAAATTATTAAAAAATCCAAATAAAAATAACCAACAACGTGCTTAACTTTTAGAAATAAAAAAGGAACAAATGTAAAAGATAAACATAAAAAAGTGTTTGTAAAAACAAAATCTAATCACCATTGCTTCTCGCCACACCTTTAAATTTATCACAGTTCCGTGAATCGTGATTTTCCATCTGCTTGCACTTTCTACATAACCTCATTAGTTTCTTCAACATTCTTTCAGCTTTCTCCTTGCGTGAAAAGAAACGGCTCCCACTACCTTTAGTTTTAACAACATCAGGAGGTGTACATCAACAGTCTCCGGAATCTCAGAACCATAGAAAGTTCGAAACATTTGGTTCTTATCTCCAGCAGAATTGCACTGATCTTCCCTGAAATATTTTTGCCAGCAATATCAAGTGCACTAAGGAAATCCGATAGCTTGCTAACATCACCATCAAAGACTACTCGCATACGGGGGTAATGACAACTGCACCATGAAAGAAAAATAACATATTAACATAAATAAGAACAAATTATTTAAAAACTTAAAAAAAAACAAGAAAGCAAACTCGTATTTAAATAATAAAACAATATATGCAGGTTCTCTGAACTACATTTGTAGTATTACTTACTAATTTATGCATATTTCGGAACAGTATGTGAAATAATTCAACAAATAAAAAGGACAAAAGCAATCGACAGATATAACAGTTCCTTATGATATTTGCAATAAATACAATGTATTATAGCACATTTACAGGCGATACTATTGTATATTTTTAAATGTAATTTGGCACGAAATAACATGCATAAACCAATACCGTGCAAATAAAAATAATTAAAAGAGTAAAACATAAATATATATAAACTACATCAAAACCGTCGCAAAAGTAATCACAAGGATTGAATACTTCATGTCAAACTCCGGTTAAATACGAAAATATGAATTATCAATGCTTAAAATAAAAAAAAACAAAAGACTATTTTGAGAAATACCATCATCATATTTATCCATGGCGTCAACTGCAGAAGACATACGAAGAACTACGACCAAAGAATAAGATGTGGATGAATAAAAAATGCACACGAGATACTAATACTATCACGATGATGAATAACCAACTGCACGACAATAATAAGAAGAATAATAAAAGAACGTGACTTTAAATGAAAAATAAAAAAATTTGCAACTTCTGAAGAAAAAAAAAAATTTCTTGATGTTATACTAAAATATACACGATTGATTGAAAAAAAACCAACACATTATTTGTCTAGAATTAAAAAAGGAATAAAAAGATTTGACAAAATATGTAGAGAGAAAATCATGGAAAACAATTATGGAATGAAATTATTGGTAAAACATTATACCCAAAATACCCTAAATTATTAATAAAATAAGTAACTAATTATATAAAACTAAAAATCTGGGCCGTCCATAATTAAAAACGGATGGATAGGATTAGTTCTCATATCACATCTGGGAGGTGGTTCACATATGATTACTCCTCTATATCACATATGTTCACATATATATATATATATATATATATATATATATATATATATATATATATATCTA
>JAPKLW010001935.1:40861-73565 GCA_026898455.1 Plectranthus barbatus | reverse complement strand
AATCCACTTTGAAGACTCAAACAATCATTTATATAATCCGATTCTAATTTAATTTCCAAAAATGTGAGTTTTAATTATGCATCTTAATCAATAACCTAGGCCTCTCGGTTCAAAAATTACCAATTCAAATTACTATCAATGGCTAGTATCTCGTAATTAAAGAAAAGCTCTGATATGATTGAAACATCAATGGAAAGGGAAAATTAAATCATATAAACGACGAAATAATTATTCGACAAGTTTTAAAACCCTATAATCTACAAAGGGATTTAGCCTATCATGCTAAATTCTAAAAAAAACAAAGAAGTAAAGAGTAAGAAAATCAAAAAACATGGAAACCAAAACCCGAGGTCTTCGATCTTGCTCTTCAAGTCCCTTTTGCTCCAGCTCTGTCCAGAGGAAAAATTCTTCAAAAATCATTCAAAAGTCCTTTTTTACAAGTTGGGAGGCTCTATTTATACTTAGCCTCTTTAAATCTTAAAAGATATGGGATTTGGGCAAAAAATTCATCAAAATAACCTGTTCGGCGCCCATAAAACACGATCAGCAATCAGGTTATTCCACCGGGGGTCGCCAAATCTGTACCGTAGCAAAATGGGCAAAAATACAAAATTGGCAACCCAATTGCAATTTTGGCGATCGCCGATTCCGTCACGAATGGGAACTCAGCTTTTTCTTCGATCTTTTCTCACTTCTTCCTCTTCCTGATGCAATTTAGCATCGATTGGCCCCATGTTACTTGGTCAAATCTTGTAAACAACCCAATTTTGTGTCAAATCTGCGTAAACAACCACAAACCAACCAAACGTAATAATACCTTAAAGAATATGAATGATGTATAAAAATACCACGTAATGGTCTAATCTAAGGTCAAAAGTGAGAAGATTCACATCAGTAAAATGCCCAAAATGAGTGTTTATCAGCTTTTCATTAGGCGAGTGAATCTCTATGAGTTATTTTATGTTTGCTCTGTATTGAGTCTACTTCCGCAGTTTCCTTGAATAGGCATCGATGTTGTAATCACTTAAGATATTGATATGTTTATCTAATTCACTACAAGTCTTAGTATCTTGCTTTAATTAAGAGCGTTTAAGACTAAGGTAGAAAAGAAGTTAAGCAATACCGTAAAAAACATTATGGTTCATTCATAATGGTGTGTATCTCAAGAGATGTGTTTTGCAGTATCTAGCAGAGCAAAGGATTATATCCCAGTTGAGTACACCCATTATCCCTCAAGGATGGTGTGGACAGAGCGAAATAAATAAGATTCTTTGAAGTTGATATGCTATGCCAGCATTGCCATTTTTCATTTTGGGGAAATGCGCCAAAAGCGGTAGTGTATCCGCTTAACCTAGTGTATTCTAAATCAGTTCTTAATACCTTAGTTGATCTTGACTTTGTCAAGAAGCAATGATGGTTAGTTAGTTTTTGAGCTATTGAAGAAAGCTGATTGGTTAGAAAAAAGGTTTAAGCTAATACTGCTTTGTGGGAAATCCCAAGTAAACAAAAAGGTGGTTTCTTTAATATTATAAACACGAGTGGTGTGTTGTATAGGATGAAACCACGAATCTAAATATGAGATTGTTCTTCAATGATTTGGAGAAGACAATTCAAATCCATTAGGAAATTCCGTGACATATTGAGCATACCTCGGTAGGTATGGTACGAATTGCACGGTCGCCCGTGCAAGGTGGTAAACCACAAATTCATGCACCAATAGTTGACAACATAAAAAAGAGCATCGTTGCAGTAGGAGGTTGCTTTATCAAGCTTAATAGTATTTTTTTGTGGGAAATAGTCCTCTGACTTATTCTCAGTTGACGAACAACATTGTACTGTTCCCTTAATGCACAACAAAGCTATTAAGACAAAGAATGCAGTTTAATGACATCGAGTAATAGATTCAGAAACGAGTCATTAACAGTTAAGGTTGTATATCAAGATCAGTGTTACCAAATAGTTTTCCAGCTATAGGCAACTTATTGATATACAGGTAAAAAAATGTCAATGTGTAACCTAGTATACTTCAAAAGTCTAGGTTTGTGAGCAAGGTATGTTTCATAACAAGACTTTCTCACTGGTTGCAACTATGATCCATTCAAATTCTTTTGTCCGTAACAACACATATGAACCTAAGCATTTGGAAGATAGATGTTGGCATTCATGGTTTTCATAAACGGGTACCTTGATAAAAGGTGATGACAGATGTTTTGATACTGTATATCGAGAATGAGAGTTTCATGTACCAGTTATGTGTCAGCAGAAGCGTGGTTTTCCTTACGCATTATGTAGATAGTATTTTCACATTTGGAAACGGTGTGGAGGTATTGTCGGGCATAAAGAGATGGTTATCCGAACAGTTTCAGAATTAGGTTATATGAGATACAGAAATATCCTTTGGATTAAAGTCTTGTGTAACCATAAGAAAAGGATGTTCAAGTATCTCAAGTTGCTTAAATTGATTCTTTGGTGACTTGTTTCATGGCAAGAAAGGATTATTGTCTTTCTATATGACGATGAATGAAGTCAGATATCTTTGATGTTGTATGCATGGTGAACATATATTTATTCAACATTTGGTAGGCACTTTGGTTTATAAATGTGCCCTGTAGGTTGAATGGTATCGGATATCCAGGAGGATCATAAGGAAAGAAACCGACCTCTAATTATATGATAGAGGAGGAGTTATAAGAATATAACTCAGAAGTGTGTTGCGAATTCCGGTATGAAGGCTGAGTGTGTAATAGCTTCATTAGCTTTGAAAGAAGCAGTATAACTCCGTTGTCATCCTCTAAAGGTGTGTTTTCTGAGATTGTCTAATAGAATCACAAGGTAATGTGATCATGCTGGTCCAATGACAAACTCAAGGGAACCCAAGACTCACAAGGTGGTGAAAGGAGTGAGTGGTACTGCTCAGGATAGTTCCTGAGTAGTACCACTCACTTGATGTGTCGATACATCTTTATGTATTGATGGGATCAATAGTGAGATGTGTCATTCTAATTGACATATGAATGAACCATATCTCTAGATATTTGTTAAGATCTTAAACCTAATGAAAGGCTAAGGGGCTTACATAAGTTGACCACACTTTGACTTGCTGAGATGGCGAGTCTTTCATGTACTCTTATACCTACATATTGGGTGTGGTGGTTTCTGTGTGGCCTGCTTAAGCCAGACATGTCGGTAATCATATCCAATTTAGTATGGGGACATTCCTTGTGGATCTCACAAAGTTCATTATGTTAAACCATGCATATTGCATTATTTAATTTAGGCATAAGTGAAAGGAGTGAGTGGCACTACTCAGAAAATAAGAGATTAATTAATTATGGCTATTTGTCATAAGCCAAATTAATTAATAAATATTAGAAACCTTAAATATGTGGTTCATCCAAGTTTAATGCAACCCATTCCAAATTACGTGGTAATATAGGGGTGAGTCAGCATTATTACCGTGGTGAAGGTAAAACAATGTTTTATTAATTAATTATGTTCAGGTTTGGACATGGAATTAACTAATAAAGAGGCTCCACTTTATTATTTACATTTGGTCCCTGGTATGACCCACAAAATGCTCAGAGCCCATTAGGGTTAGGGTTTTCAAACCCTAGCATTATAAAAGCTCTTCTCTTTATCATATCATTAAGTAATTTAATATTCAACACAAAATATTGAAAGAAAAAGTGGAGAGGGGTGATTGTTCAAAGGGGAGAAAACTAATCGATTTCTCTGGCCTTCTGATTTAACTTGGTAGCTTATCCTCTCCAAATTTTTGAGGAGCAAGAGAACATATCTGGTCTGTTGGAACATGATAGCTTTGATTGATCCTACATCTAGATCTACTTCATCTTTCCATCTCCGATCAAGATCTGTAGATGAGAGGGTGGAGTTCATGTATTCCGTAGATCCATCCTCTGCAATTTAATATTAGGAGCATGCATAGGGTTTGCCTGGTTTTTTCAATCTGATCTATTGTAGATTCAAATCCTACATAGCGCACCTTCAAGCACATGGGTTGTTAATTTTTTTGACACCACTTAGAGTGAGGACATACCTCCCTTTTTCTTTGGATGTCGGACTAGGAGTTTTATAGTTCTTCCTTGAACTTCTCTTCACTGCAGCAGTAGCAATAATAATCAACCTTGTTGATCATGGTGATTTCTAGGTTCCTTCTTAGACAGAAACAATCCCCAGATGACCTTAGAAGCAAACTTCTAAAGGCCTTGAGATGAACTCAGAAAGGTTCAGTGAGCCTCGATCAATGTAAGATCAAATTTTGAATTTGGCAAAGTTTGGACGTGTATTTGCGCATTGGCTTTCTCGGAATTTGTAATTTTTTCTCTATGCAAATCCTTTTATTTATAGAAAAAGATTAAAACATCTTTGTTTAAATATTTTTGTCCGTTAAACACTTGTTGTCTACTTGCCAATATCCTTGTTTCATTTTTCTGCAAAGACACAGAAACTCTTCAGATCTCTTCTTTGTCTCATTGGCTTTTCTAGTTTTTCATAAAGTGAGAGAATTACAAGTACAATCAAAAATTCAGAACTGAAAATCAGAAACTTAGTACAAAATATTTTGCCCTGAGGTTCATGAATGAGGTTGATTATATGTAGATGATTTTGATCCAGACAATTTCTCCACCTATCTACTAGCGTTTGAAATTGATCCTGCCTCCTCTTCTCCTCAGCCTTTTCCCTCCCGAGTCTCTCAGCTTCCCTTCTCTTTCTTTCCTCCTCTTTTTACTTCCTCTCCTCCTTTTCTTTTTTCCGCTCATCTTCCCCCTTTTTGACAATATCCACCAGGGTAGAGATAGTTGTTTTGATGGAGGAGAGAGACTCAAATGTTTCAGCTTTCTTCCTATCTTTCTCATCGAGTCTGACTTTTATCTCCTCTAGTTGATTCTGGAATTAAGCTTGCATCTTTGTAAGCATGGCAGACTGTGAGAAACTTGAAGAGGTTTGAATTTTTGAGCTAGACATTTTAGTTTCTATCCTAGTGGGTGCAAAGGGCACCGATTTTAGTTACATTTACATCTTTGTCTCTGTCTTCTCTCTTTCTTCTTTTTCGTTCCTTCTCAGTGCTTCATCTTCTTCTTCTTCTCAGCTTCTTTGGCCTCAATCAACCTCCTGATCTTCTTGGCCCTAATCATGTTTGCGGTTTTAGTAAGATTATCACAACCAGAGCTTACAATGGTATGTATAAGCTCAGCTACTCTCTCTGCAGTAGATTGAACACTTAGTGCAGCAGACAGATAGAGAGCCTGCTTTAGTTCTTTTTTTCTCTTGTTCAGCAGTTGCAAGCTCTTCCTTAGCTTTCTCCAACTCAGCTTCCACACTTCGTTGCAGCTCGAAGAGTCTCCTCACCTTCTCAGTCTTGGAAGCAATATTTTTCTAATAAGCCTCTAGAGTGGGAGCTGGAACTGACTCTTCTTCCATCTCAGCATGGGTAGGAGAGACCTGAGAGATTGGAGGGCAGAGATAAGAGCATCAGGCCCCACCTCGTCAAGCACACTCATTGTTTCAAGGCATTTCCTCAAGTGATACGGGAAAGGGTGGCAGGCATGCCTTTCTCTTTCATGTTGGAGAGCTAGTTACAGAGGGGTAGAAGAATCCTCCACGCTAGCTCTCAGGGGCGATACCAAGGAGGAGTAGTACAAAATACCTCTATCGCCTCCCTAAACTCATGCCAGGGTTCGATTGCAAGAGAAGCCTAAAATCCCTTACATCAACCTTATAGAACACTCAGTTTCACTGAAACAAATATGAACGATCCAAGAGAGCAAGTGATATCACTTGAAAATCCGCTAAGGACGTGAGCTGCCTACACTGCTCGAGCTATTTCACCTTCAGGAGCCTCACTTCGAACAGCTTTGCCTTGAGAAGCCTAGGAAACTCAACCAAGGTCGGTTTGATAAAGCGCTTGAACCACTCTAAAGTGGTGGAACAACAACTGTCGAGGCGTCATTAAGACAAGCAGATAAGGGAAGAATCCTACACATATCTAGTTTCCGATTTGGGCAAGATTTGACTATATCCACTCGAGATCTATGCGGGAAATGATATATTTACTAAGGCAAAACAAAATTTGGATATATATTGTCATATCATATCTTATTTCCTTGTAAATCTAGTGTTCTCTTCCTATAACTATTTTTATTATCATTGTATTCGGGATCGAATTTTCTCCCTTTAAAATTATTCATCAATAAAATTAATATTCTTTTTCATCTTAGGTATATATTCTCTATTTATTTTGGCAAAAACTTGAGGCCGGTTTAGGCGGGTTTTATCCTACCAAATGGGTTGACCCATTCCAAATAGGTTTATTAATTGGGTATATTTTATGGGTTTGGACTTGGGTTAATGGATAAAACCCGCCTAAATCCTGCCTAACCCAAGACCTTCCCATTTATTTTCGGTTCTTATGGAGATTCACCCATCAACATGGATTATATAATTTTATTTTTTATATATGTTCAAGTGTTGTATTTATTCTAAAACAAAGCTTCACAGAGCTTTTTTCGTTCAAATAAAACATTCAAAAAGTTTTATTACATAAATAAAACAATGAAGCATAAAATGATATAAACAATTAGGTTACGGGAAACAAAAAAAATTAATAAATGCAGCCAATAATAACTTATACTTATTAAGAATACAACTATGTACTAAATATGGAAATTTGTGAAACTATTTAATAAATAATATTATAGAAATAATGAACAGCCTTTATTTTAAGTTTGTTAAATTATGTAACTTTTCAAAATTTATTCTTAAAAAATATTCTTCCTAAAAATAAACATAACATAAACAATTATGGACAAAGGGAGAAAAAATGGTTGTCATCTATATCTATAAACACCTAAATCAAGGTTACATGATGGTTTTTAATTTTCAGTTCAAAAAATGAACGTACGTTGAATAGTTGGACTTAAATAAAGGAAACTATTAGTTATCACATATTGATATGTAATTTTAAAAAGAAACTCTATTGCAACATCAGATTTTTATTTGAGCTAATTTAAGTATAATTATGTGAATAAATAGTCTTATTTCACAATTTGAGATTTAATTGCATTTAAAATGAAAAAACGATGGGCAAGTTTGTTTAGAAATGTGCTATGTTAGAAACCTGGCCCCACAATTTACCTTATGTAAGAACCACCAATTATTATTATCACTTGAATTGAGTCGCGATTAAATAAAGAACGCACACCCAGTACTATATTTCTATAACCGAAAATGTCGGCTTGTGGTTTATGTTGGATCTTTTTCTTATAATTATTTGGTATATATTTTATGTTTAGATCTTTATTATTTGATAGGTGCATTTTATATATTTTTTAATTTTTTGAGAATTTAGAATTTTGGTAAAAAAATTGGTTATAATCAAAATAATATGCGAGGACCCCACGACCAAATTTTTTTTTTTTTTTTTTACTCATATATGTATATGATAAAAATACAACTTATGCTGAGTGTGTCAAACTATTTTAGTCACAGACCCCACGAAAGCAAAGAATAAATCATGATAGATGAAAATTTTAGTTGGGCCAAAACAAAGAATCAAAAATTATAGATGACAAACTTAGTTGGGCTGGCCCAACTTCTATGAAAAGTTAGGGAAATTAAAATAAAAGGTAAACAATCTACAAGTTGTGGCACTGTTTTTACTTTTTTCGTTCAATTCACTAAGAAAAATACAATTTTCTTCCTTTCTTTTTTTTCGTTCAATTCAGTAAGAAAAATTCAATTTTCTTCCTTTCAAATAGGATATTTTATCATTACATTCAGCGTTGATGATGTAAGGTACTCCCTCCGTCCCGCTACAATTGACGTGTTTCATTTTGGCACATTAATTTCGGAGCTAATGTTTAGTAGCTAATCGTGGTTAATAATAAAATTGGCAATCATAATTAACTTATTTAAGACTTAAATAAGTTAATTATGATTGTCAATTTTATTATTAACCACGATTAGCTACTAAACATTAGCTCCAAAATTAATGTGCCAAAATGAAACACGTCAATTGTAGCGGGACGGAGGGAGTAATAATTATTATTAAAATCTAAAATTCTTATTGTTAATTTGTTTTGTTTGTAAATTTTGATTATTCGTTATTTTTGAATCTTTATTGTAAATTTTAATTATTTATTATGTGGATTGCAACTATTAATTACTATTGTTGTTTTGTAGTTTTGTTTTAAATTGTGAATAGAATTTTAATTATTGATTATTGTAAATTTTAATTATAAATTTATTTATTTTATAAACTTATTTAATGCAATATCAATTGTAATTATACACTATAACAAAATATTTGGTTAATATCTAGGGAAAAATTTAAATTACTGGAAAAAATCTTTTCAAAATTTCACATATGTTTCAAATGGAAAGTTGAGGTTTCAAGGACAAATAATTTGAGTTCTAATGACTATAAGAATGATAGTGATATTAGAAAAAGAGTTCGCAAAGAGATTGGATTATCAGATGAGATGACGGTGTTATTGGTGACTTGTAGAGATGAATTAGCAAAATGATATTTGGCCAAAGACGGTGTTATTGGTGACTTGTAGAGATGAATTAGCGAAATGATATTTGGCCAAAGACCCTTTTAAATCATATGGGATACATATTATACAATTGAATTTAGTGAGTTTTACAGGTCGTCTCAAGATTATTGATCCAAGAAAACTCGATGGGCCAGTTCGAAAATCGAAATATTATATTAGGGTTGAAAATTTTCAACCAGCTCATTTAGCACGGATCGATTAATCTTCAACTCGATATGACTAACCCAATATCCTACGGGTTGACCCATTTGATATTTCAAAATTACCGACGTAGTGAAGTATAGCCCCCACGAACGTCAAATCCTGCCTCCGTCATGGTTATTTTTCGGTTCGGCTCGTTTATAAGAAAAAAAGTTTTGGTGCGGCTGCGTGCTTGCTTGAGAAGCATTCGAAAATGACTTCACTTTATTTTTGGTTAAGTTTGAGAAGCGAGTTTATTAGTTGGAGTATTGCAACTTATTCCTAGCCGTCAGATCTCACTTAAACTACGTGGCAAGATCTGATTACTTGAAGTTGTTGGTGTTAGATTAATTTCTAATATATATTAATTAATCTCCTAATTATTTATATTTGACCACAGTCAAATATTTAAATAATTAAGTGGTTATACATATCCCGATTTTTAGGGACCACTAATTTAATTTTGAAACTGATACGTACCATCTTTGATGGGAAGAAGTTATTAAATCACACTTATAAATATTCAGTTTTCAACATAAGGTCCACTACGGTTTCCTTTCATTCAGTCTGATACACCATTGATACATAGAAAGGGAAAACTACAAAGACCGCTGATAATTAAAGTTTCAAGTCCGTTCGAAAAAATCAAAGTAATGGTTGGAGATATGAGTCGATCTTATTTCCGCTGCAATATGATTTAATATTTAAATCGTTAAGGTATGTTTTTACATTTGGTATCAGAGCATGGCTATCCTCTGCCTTGTTTTGTTTCTACGGTTTGGAGAATTATGTTGATTTAATTTGTCTCCAATTTTAGTTATGTGATTACGTGAGATTTATCAATTCCCACGGCAATGTATTGCGACTGAACCTGTTTTTATGTTTATGGCCGTAAATTTGATTTCTAAATTTTCGTATATGCCGAATGAATTGTTTGAGAATTACTTTCGTTAATTGCCATGGCTCATGAGTAGTTCTCTGTTATTTTTTGTCTTCTTAATTTTGCTCGTTGTGGGAATTGGTGAAATCTGTTTTCGAATATTCATAACGTGTAAATAGCCATGAGAATTGTGTCACGCCCCTATTTATAAACAAGACTTAAATAAGACAATTGAGGCACATCGGGAACGAGACTTGCACTTGGGATATCAATCAATAAGAAGAGTTCAAGTAGATAAGAAAGAAACTATCACACTTCTCCCAAGTTAAGCAAAAGATACTAAAGGGGTGCCTCCTCAAGAAGAGATCGTAGCTTCTTGAGTAAATCAAATATCAGAGTTTGTAGTATGTTATCAAAAGGCTAACAAAAGATAAAGAGTTTTAGCAGCGGAAAGTTATCAATGAAGTATGTATATGAAGATACATACTTCAGTATCTAACTATTACAAAAGGAATCTTCAGCTCCACTTCGGCTGCTGCCTCGTACTCTTACTCCCCAAAGCTTATTTTAACCTGCGCATTTTAGAAATAATGCGAGGGGCTAAGTACAAATTGTACTTAGTGAACACATGCCCGAAAACATACATACATATAAGTTTGTCATGTCTTTTTATCGGGTCGCACATGGGGTTTTAAATTTGAAATCCTCCCATTGCACCAAAACATTTCATGAATGAGCATGCTCCTTTTTACTTAGTTAAACTATCTGCAAATGAATATGTGACTGGGAGGTGGCCACCTACCACAGTCACGATGCTAGTCCGAGTAGGGCATGACCCCTAACATGTCAGCATCATAGTGCACTAACCCGAGGTATCTCTTTCACTACCTGGGTACGATCGATAAGACTCGCAATACGCAGAGTCAACATCCACGTTGATTACGTTTGATGTTCTTCTCTGAGTGGGGTTCCCCCACTGAGAGGACAGATAGCAAACACAAAACAGTAGGCAATGACAAAACAGTTTAAAACAAAACATTTCATTTCATGCTTGATATGCTTTGAAAAGAAAACATCAATTTCATGTATTTAATTTGGCCCACTATATAGGGGTAAAAGAAAGCCCACCTTGAGTAGGTGCGGTCACGTGATTGGTTGATCTAGAAAGGGATCTTCTTCTTTCCTTTTCCTATTGCATAAGGAATACGAGTAAATCCTCAAGGGATAATAGATTTATTTAAATCTAATTTCATCAAAATAGTTCTAGACTCTTAATCGATCTTGGACTTCTCACGTTTGAGCCATCGGATAAGGATATAGAAGAATGATTTTGTCAATTTAGTTTGACGGACAAGGTAGTCAAACATTTCTTCAATAGCTCGTGGTTCAACATCGATCATTAATTCAAGGAACATGAATAATAAATCCATGTGATTGAGCGAAACAAATGACTTCGTCAAGTGACTATGCACTTTCAAGAGTTTAAGATTGAAAGAAGTTTCATTGTGAATCATCGTACATTGCTTGAGAGTATAAGAACTCATCAAGTTGTTTCAACGAAATAATCGAGGAGATTATTGATCTTAGATGAAGATCAATTAAGATTTCGAAAGTTAAGGTTCAACAAGTTTGATTTAACAATAAGCTTCAAGGAAGTTCGAGTTACTAGAGTTTGGTTAAGCAAATCAAATTGATTTGAATTGAAAAGGTTATCGGAGAAGTCATGGAAGATAACATCTCATTGTCGATTGATACAAGGAATATCAAACAAAATTGGAATTTAATTAATCGAATGATGAATTTAGAATTGAGATATGGTTGTATTAATCGATCAATCGAAAGGATATCAAAAGGTATTAATGATAAGTCGAATCGATCGAAGAATGAAAGTTGAAAATTTCAAATTTTGTGTCTGTGTCGATCGACATAAGTAGTGTCGATCGATATGGATGTTTGACATACATATGCGTGTCGACCGAAGCATGTGTCGACCGATTTGGTTTGTGTCGGTCGATATGAAGAAATGTCGACCGAATTCAAGTGTTTGTCGACCGACACCAAGTGTGTCGATCGAAATGGCTTGTTATGATAAGAATGTCGATCGAAATGAAGTTTGTCGATCGATACGAATGATGGACAACAAAATCTCAAGGAATAACATCTGTGTCGATCGACACAAATTGTGTCGATCGAAATTTTGGCTCTGTTTTGGTCGACACAATCTGTATCGATCGAAATTTTGGCTCTGTTTTGGTCGACACAATCTGTGTCGATCAAAATTTTGGCTCTGTTTCGGTCGACACAATCTTTGTCGGTCGAAATAGAGGCTTGAAGCTTTCGGCGGAATTTTTGTGTTTTGGCTCAAACGGTTATCCGGACTCGTCCAATCGATTTCTAACAACACCAAATGGTTTCTAAACTTACATAATGAGTCTAGACATGATCTAAACTATCAAAACATATTGGAATCGAGATTTAACCATAATATTTCAATATGGGGCAAATATACCAAAAATACTCCAAAATCCACACAACTCGATTCCTACGTCAATATATCGTTTCTAGGCTCATGATATAACATGCTAAACATGCATACGCACTCATAAACTCAATATCAAGCCTAGATCATAACATTTATCAACTAGGGCAAAAATCATAACATGTTTAAATCGATAAAATAGCTAGAGGGAGGTTCGATCTATACCTCCTTGACGTTCTTAAGCCTTCGTAAGCTTGATCAACCCTTAGTTCGTCGATTTCCCACTTCAAAACACAAAGGAATGGAAAACTAAGTTCGGAAATGGAAGGGAAACGGAGAGAGGGTTCCAAAAAGGTATAGTTTTACCTTAAAATCTCCTCGCCGGAGCTTCGTCGGAGCTCGCCGGAATGTCGCCGGAAATCTCGCCGGAAAAACTCTAGAGAGTTTTGGGAGAGAAAGTGAAAGTGGTGGAGTGAGATAGAAGGTTATATTTATAGAGGGAGGTGAGGGGTAACTTTGTAATTACCGAAAGTCAAAAAGGTTAAAGTGGTTGTCATTCGCTTGTCACATCGGTTACTTTAACATCACCTCACGTCAACTCCACATCTGTTCGCGTCATTGCACGGGAGACCGTAATATTTCGTCGATACACGAGTATTTATCGATCGATATTATCCCGATACAAAAATGTCGATCACCGAATAATTAATCGAGATTAATTAGACTAATTAATAATAATTTATTTTCTCAATGAATAAAGGTGGCAAACAAATGAGGCCACAATAATAATTTCCCAAAATAAATTGATCGCGATATCTCGAATTAATTCGATAGCAAAATATAAACTTCGGAAATCCGATAATTACATTCAAATTTTATGAGGGGTGTTACAAATTGCTTCAATTAATTTTTGTATATTAGCATCATGACGTAAGGATCAACCCCTATGACATTTTTTTTTTATCTTTCATATTTTCGTATATGGGCATATGATTTGAGTATATCGTGGGGTTGGATGCAATTTTGCCTATTAATTCATTACGGTAATTTTAAGGTTTTATTTTCAATGGCTGAATCTTTGACTATCTATGTAGAATTAATAGTGTTTATTCGCTATTAAAGATTCGTATTAATTTTGATCCTGGGATTACAATTTATAAACACTAAATTTTATGGATCTTATTTATTTTTAGTGTTTAATTAATTACTTAATGTTATGTGATAAATATGATTTTGATTGAGAAGGGAATAGCCACATCATCCTTAATCAATTAAAATTATATATTCGGTTTTATCACATTAAGGAATAACATTAAATTGTGATTAATCATGTTAATGTGATAAATTTTATCCCACAGGAATTTTTATTACATTTTTATTGATTAATTAGGACATAATATTAAATCATTTTTCTAATTTACCCACAGGGATTAGAAAAGGAAATTTGATTTAATAGTTTTGTCATAAAGTGTGTTTTTAAATAATTAAGACTTTAGCCCACGTCCTCCGCCAGGGTACATCGTGTACAATGATCATTCTGCGGACGTTTCATGTAAAGTTTTTTAATATTTTCCTTTTTATTTACGTTTTTGCATGCTATTTTTTACTGCATAATTTCATTATATTTTAAGAGTTCTGCTTGCATATTTTTTTTTCTTGTCTTTAGTAAAGTATGGTAGCAAACATGATTTTCATAATAATGACAAGATAGTAATTTTCTTTTAAGAAATTTAATTTTGCATTTTTTTTAGTTGTATGGATCTATGCATTTTACATTTAGTTACTTTATATTATTTACTGCAACTAAATTGTATAAAAATACAATTTTTTATTGATAAACAAATTGAACTTTATTTATGATTTATTAAAATTGCTTAATGTTTGAAATCCCAAAGAACATAAAAACTAATTTGAAATTCGAAAATTTAGTGATCCAATCTCATAAAATTAGGATTAATTTTGAAATATATTATTTTAGGAATCAAATTCCACAAAATCAGGGGAAATCATGTAAATATTATTTTAATTACAAAAAAAAAAGAATTACATATGAAACTTTGATCTTCTAAATTATGCAATTTTTTCTCAAAATTATGCAATAAATCAAAATACTGCAACTTTTTTCATACAACGAATTTCCAAGATAATCGCCCCATTAATACCGGATCTCGTCACATATTCAATATAGAACAGTTTCGAAATTTAAGAAAATTAAATCGTGGGTAAGCTGCAAATTTACCATGTAACCCTTTATGCAACTTTTTTGTTCTTTTAGTACACCGATTTTTTTTCAGATTTAAAATTAAATTTGGAACGTTAATATTATTAATCAAAGACTAAGATCAAGTCTTAATTCACATCTAAGATGTGGTTTTCACCCCCTAGTGCACACTTATATATATATATAGGAAAAACTATGAAAAATATCCTAATGGTCAACTATGAAAAATACCCGAAATGTAATATCCCGAGATTAATTAAGCTAATTAATTGCTTAATTATTTCAATAAAATAATTTTCTTCTCAAATTGTGCTATAATTTATATTTATTTCTAGCGAGAGCATATTTAAAATTTAACTCGAGTTCGGAAGGTCCATTTTCTAAATCGAGCTAGATAAATGCTCGGAATAAAATATGGATGAGATAAAATCGATCGGATTAATTTTCGGAGACCTGTGGGATGAGATGATATTAATTTTTGAAGAGTTAATATGAAATTATTTGGGAAAATGATATATTAGAATTAATTGAAAAAAAAGGGAAAATCATCAATATGTTGATTTTGGAATTATTCAAGTGGAAAAATACAAAATTGAAAGAAAAATAATAAAACAAGAAAAATAAGAAAAAGAAAAAAAAAATAATAATTCACTCCTCTCTCTTCTCTCTCTCTCCTTTCTCTCTCTCCTGTTTTCTTCTCTCTCCCCGTCAAACCCCCCCAGCCCCAAACCCATTTTCCCAGCACCCCCACCCAGGCCACCCTTCTTCCCAGCCAGATTCTGGCCGCCTCAGACCACCGCCGGCCACGCCACCACCACCATTGGAAAGCTCGTACTTCAAGGTTTCTAAGAAGCTATAATGCACGTCGTGAGATTGAGAATCGAAGGAGAAACGGAAGAGAGAAGTGAGGCCGTCGGAAATTGTAAGATTCCAATTTCCAGTTTTGTATCTCATTTTTATGCGATTAATTCGAGCTTTGGCTCATGTATTTGTGTTCCCTACTTCCTAGAGAATATTTTGATACCTTGCAAGTCGAGTTCGGACGCCGGATTCTCGCTGCCGCCGCCGCCGTCTTCAATTTTCCGGTGAGCTTTCACCTATCTCTTCTTCCGTCAGATTTTCGAGATTTAAACATGTTTTCATGATCTTTATGAGTCTAGGACCTTAGATATATGTTCGCATGTTGTTGCAGGTGGATAGAATGGAAGGAAATTGAAGTTGCAGGGTCGAAATCGCGAGTTGCCGGAGAAGAAGAAGCGCATAACACAATGCACATCGGTCGACGCAGCTGGGTCATATCGACCAGACATATCAACCGATATGGGGCTGAAAATTGATCGATGTGGTATGTGTCAATCGATACAGCAGGGCATATCGGTCGACAAGACCCACAGAGGAGGAAAAGTAGTTTTCTCGTCCGTTTTCGATTCGTTTTGAGTCATTTTCGATTCCTGAGTTTAATATATGATTATCTAAGCATGTTTAATCATGATTAAGGTGTTGGTTTATGTGATCAAGAGTCGGGTTGGTTTTATTCGATTAAAGGAGGTTGAAGCATGTAGTTGAAAAATAGAAAATGTGAAATGTTTGTTTGGGAATTGTTGAGTTAGATGTCTATCCTAGATCATCCATCCTAATTAGTTGTATATTATTATTGTTGTAGGAAAATAAGTGATAAAGTGATCGCGCTCAACCACATGGTTAACGGAAAAGGCATCTAGACAAGTAAAAGCTTAACTCGGGTGGGAAACTATTTCAGTATAAAAATGAAAATGTGCTTTCTTTTCAAAACGTGTTAAAAATGTTTTGTTTTTAATGAAGATGTTATGCATGTTTTGTGCTATTATATCTGTCCTCTGTCTGAATGCTAATAGCAAATGTCTGAATGCTAACATCAGAGAGGTATTAATGCTAACATCAGAGAGGTATTAATGAGACAAGAACCATGTACCTTTAGTACATGCGCTACTCCTATTAATTTGTGAAGGTTAGCTACCTTAACCTTGTAAGATCGGGTGAAATGGTGGTGACCTTAAACCCTGGGAGGATGAGAATTATTGGGTGAAATGGTGGTGACTTTAAACCCTAGAAGGATGTGAAGCATGGGTGAAATGGTAGTGATCTTAAACCATGCAAGAAAGTAAATGATTATCTATAAACGATTGGGTCTCAAAGGTAAATTCTGAGACTAAAACACTTAGATGACAGTAGGTTGAGTGTGTATTCATTCCTAACTGATCATCGTAACTTGGAAGCCGGCCAACTTCCAGTTACAACCTTGTAAACAGATATAATATCATGTAAAATAGCACGTTCAAATAAAATGTTTTGTATGTCACGGTTTCTTTCAACAAAACCCCGTGTCCATCCGTGTGAGTTGCATAACATTCTTATATGAATGTATGTTTTCGGGCATATTTTCCATTGGGTACATTAGTACTCAGCCCCTCGTATTATTTCTCAAATACGCAGGTTGAGCAGCGAGGATTGGAGTACATGGGGTGTATACAGGCGAGGTGAAGATTGTCTGATTTTAAAGATCCTGAGATAAGCATCTTCATATGCATATCTCCATTACGCTGCACACACCACTGCTACATGCTTTGTTCTTTCCTTCCTGTTTTTGAAATGTTTTATGTATCAAATGTTATTTTGTCGGACTCGAAGTATGTCATCTTTTGTTACTTAAACATCTCTTTCAAATTATAAGTCTTCTGTTGATTTAAATAAAGATTTATGTTTGAAAAACCTGACCATCAATGTAATGTGTCCCCAAATTAGGGAAGCTCAGTTGGGGCGTTACAGAAGTGGTATCAGAGCCCCATGTTTTTAAGAAAGGTTTTTGAAAAGGGCTCTGGAAAAGTTTTTAAGTTGTTTTGAAACCATTTTGAAACTGAGTTGAAGAACTTCAAGTTTTAAAACGTTCTTGGTTTGAAAAGTTGAGTTGAAGTGACTGCTCGTGTTTACACCTTACTCCATTCTGTGCAACCTGAGGTATGTTTTAAAGATTTAAATTACCTGCTTGCAAGTTGATTATTGTTGAGTCACTTTGAAAGTGTTGAGTATGGGTAGAAAGTGGTTAGGAAATGATTTGTAAACGGTTCAATTGTTGAACCGAGATTTATTGTAAATATTGATGAAGTTGTGGGTGGTTTTGTGTTGATTGATGAAAGAAGTTGGTTGTTGTGTTGGTTTTGAAATTGGTGAAATTGCTGGTTGGTTTTAGAAATTGTTGAAAATTTTAGTGTGGTTTTTAAAATGGTTGGAGTTGTTTGATTTGATGGTCTTCAAACTTATGATTTCAAAATGTTTGGTTTTGAAAGATGTTGCAAGCAGTGTAAAGTATTGAGTTATTGCTATAGATGTGTTAACTGGTGGGTTGAGCTATAAGTGTTGGAATTTTGAGATTTATATGAGAAGTGATATTATGATGGATCAGGACTGACTAACTAACAGTTGGCCTTGAAAAAGGCATTGCGTAGACTTGGTATGACGTGGGGTTTGATTTTGATTTAGAAATTAAGTTGTTCAAGTGGAGTGAAACAACACTCGTAGTTGACTAAACCTTAGAACTTAGTTTTTGAATATCGTGAAACTGAAAATTTCTCTTTATAGTCTAGTATGGCTGAGTAGTGAGAATGAGTTGACTTGTGGAAACTACAAGTTAACAGCTAGGTGTACGGAATGTACACGGTGAGCCTGGCAGATGTATTCAGACTTGAGTAAGTGTGTTAGTGTAAGGATCTGTTGGAACCTCGGCATGGTATGTTAGAGAATAACGATGCTACAAAAACATAAAATCTTGGATATGTGAGTAGATGTAGAGACATTATATTACGATGATTGATAGTACCGATTGTGAAGTGATGTAAATGTTGTTGTTGGGAGTGACGTGAAATGGCACCCGTAGTGGATTAAATCTAGAACCTTGAGATGTAGATTGATTTGATATCGGTTGGGACCATGGTGAGTGACGTGAAACATCGTATATAGTTTCGATCAAATTGAAAGGTATTTGAGTTATGTTTCATTCGTGCAAGTATAAGCGAATTCAGTTGTCCTTTGTGTGCTTAGTAAAATTTCTACCAGTTAAGCATAGTAGGTGATCAAACTCATTATTGTGAAATTTCATCCAATTGGATCAAGCGAAAACTTGAAATCGAGCGAGTAAGGTATTGATATAACTCAACCTTGCGAATTGAGTAAGAAATGAACAAGTTCTGGATATTGCTTGGATACGTGGTATCTATGAGTCAATGAGACGAGTATCAATAGCTGCAAAATGCCTGATAAGTCGCAAAGACAATAAACCAAGGGCTCTCATTTGAAAGAAAGTTTCATGTATGGAGATCTTTTAGATTCTAATTGCAGTACGATGAAAACCGTAACGATAACACTCACTATTATGTATGTGACATAGTTTGGGAAAAACTTTGGCATGTCAAGTAGTGTCTCACGAGAATGTTGGATGGTCTTATTATGTTTGATTGATTATTAGTATCCTATGGGGGGGGGGGGATAGTTCTCTTCTAACTTTGTACATTTTCTTTCATTACTCTAAACTATTGGTTTGCGAGCCTTTGATTATCCTACTCGCTTCCAATTCTGAACTGACTTGAGGACATTGTCTTATTTGATGTCTGAATTCTTGAAATTGAGACGAAAATTGTTCGCAACATAGAGTTTCTCAATATAATTCCTTCTACACTTGATAAGCTGCAAAGTAATTCTGCCACGTTGGTTTTGTGCCGCCAACGCTTCGTACCATTCTTTGAACTAGTTGAAATTTATGCGTTTGATTACTCTGACGATTTCTCTAATCTTTAATCATGTGTGATTACACCTTGATCTCATTCTCTCCCCTGATTGTTACTTGTTTCCTTTAAATCAAGTATGTTTACTTCTTACTTATCTTCCTTGTTCTCTTGAATATGAACAAGTTGTTCTCGCTCTTTTTCCAAGAATGCTAAATTGTGTTTTGTGATTGTTCCTAGACTTGAATTCTTCAAGATGAGCGTGTCTATCCATACGTTATCATCAATAGATCTTTTGAACGTTAATATGCCTTCTTTGTTCACGCATACTCAAAAGAGTTAATCCTTAATAATTTTTTCGATTGTTTCCTTGATTTCGAGAAGACATGCTATTTGCTGTAATCTTATTGTTGAGATTCCTTCATGATATATCAATCATTTTGGTTATTTCTCCTAAGTCGAAGGAAGCGTACCCTTTTTATAAGCTATTAGCATGTCCATTTGCAAACGAGCATGCGTTACTACACTTCTTTATTACCTTTTGACCGCTGAATTATATCAATTTCTCAGGCCTGCTAAATCGAATTTGTTCTCATTTATTTTGGTTGAAGTTAAGCATGCTTATTGAACCTCTTTGATGTCGAGGATACCATTTCGTTAAGCATGCAAAATTATATTTTGGTTCTCACTCGTCACTTAAATTGTATTCTTGAATCAAGCATACGTAATCACACTTTCTGATTTACCTTCTTGATCATTGAAATATATCCATTTCACAAGCATGCTAAGTCAAATTCGCTCACATTCACTTTGTTTGAGATCAAGCATGCACATTTAAACCCCTCTTGTTGTCGAGATTACCATTTCATTAAGCAATTATATTTCGTTTTTATTAAATGCTTAAATCGTTGATTATCTCTTTCAAATCAAGTATGTGATTTGTTACACATTCTCTTGGGTTTCTTAAATACAAACATGCTATTCCTTGTTCAAGCATGTCTAAATTGAAGCACGTTCTTCATCACTTCAATGAGTTGTTGTGGTTATTTCCTTCAATTCCTTGGTGCTTACCTACTGAAGAGAACCCTAGCAAAGAAAAGTAAATAGTTTAACTCGGAACCGAGTCAATGGAATGCGTTGGGCTTTTCACTTGGAGAACTTTCCTCTGCCTTAATACTTCAAGACCAAGGAATTTCAGGAATATAGAAATTGTGGGAAAAGACAAGATCGTGGTAGAGGCTGAGGCCAAAGGAAAACAACCAGAGGAGAATTTGAGCGTATGCTCTTGGGAGTAATAAAGATGAGGGCATCATATTATGGTTAATTGATATTTATCATCATGAGATGAATTAGTAAGACTTAAGACAGAGAAGAATTGTATTGAACTAAGCATAGCATTGCCTTTAGGAGAAAACAACTATGATTTCCTTAGTCTGTCGTGATTTGACAATCAAATTTTATAAACATGAGATTTAGTGGCCGAGTTAAACGTTGTGGATATGTAGAATGTGGATATAATCCTAGGAATGGATTGGCTAACCGAGAATAAAGCGACGATTTTATGTTATGAGAGAAAGGTTATGATCCTGCGGTTAGAAAACGAAGAATCTTTTGTTATGGATTTCGAAGAAGGCAAAGGGTAATAGTTATTTCAGTTGTGCAGGTCTCGAAATATTTTTTTTTGTCAAAGACTGGAAACCAGAGATACTTGGTTATTTAGAAGGTGAAGAGAAAGAGGAGTTAACGGTCCAGGATGTGCCCATCATCCGAGAATTTGAAGACGTATTCCCTAATGAGTTACTAGGAATGCCACCGGACAGACAAGCAGAGTTTGTGATCGATTTAGAGCCAAGAGCAGCTCCAATTTCTATAATACCGTACCGTAAGTCACCTAAGGATTACAAGAGTTGAAAGTACAGTTGCAAGAACTCCTAGACAGGAAACTTCGACGATTTTGTGTCGTATTTAATGACGATATCCTTATATACTTGAAGAATTATGAGAAGGAATGTGAGTTGCATTCAAGGATAGTATTGCAAACTTTAAGGAATAAGAAACTATATGCTAAATTTAGCAAGAACGCCTTCTTGTTTGAGGGAAGTGACATTTTGGGACACATCGTGTCAGCTGATGGAATTAAAGCAGATCTAACAAATATCCAAACGATGATGGAGTGGAAGTCATCTACAACACCGATATAGATTTGTAGCTTTCTTGGTTTAGCAGGTTAATATCGAAGCTTTATTAATACTTCAGGAAGGGATGACATTTGTATGGATAAAAGAATGAATGAGGAACCCGCGGAAATTAAAGTACCTTCTGACCACGTCGCCAGTCTTATCCATACCTGAAGAAGATAAGAATTTTGAAGTCAACACTGATGCGTCGAAAATGGATTGGGGCTGCGTATTGATACAAGACGGAAAGGTAATGGCTAGACAATTAAGACCGCATGAAGTGAATTATCCGACTCGTGGTCTTGAGTTAGCAGCGATAATTCACGCATTGAAGATATGGAGGCACCATCTTTACGGAGTTGAATGCGCAATATTCACGGATCATAAGAGCTTGAAGTATTTCTTCGAGTAGAAAAACTTGAATACGAAACAGAGAACATGGTTAGAAATTGTTAATGATTATGACTTGATAATAAATTATCACCCATGTAAGGCCAATTTAGTTGCAGATGCCTTGAGTCGGTAAAGGAGAAACTCAACTTGGATGTGTACTGATCAGAGAAGACGTACGAGTACAAGATTTTGAGAAACTTAGTCTTGAAGTTAGTTCACCTGCGGTAAGAGTTTGGCATGACGTAGTTGCTTTCACTGTTGTATCAAATTTAGGAAAGAGAATCGTTGACGCATAGAGAAAATACATGGAGCTTAAGAAGTTACGTCAGGATATTAGAATCAAGCCATTGAGCGAATACAGAGAAGCGCCTGATAGTACACTGATGCTCAAAGACATAATCTTGGTGCCAAATATGGAAGAATTGAGGAATGAAATCATGAGTAAAGCTAATGATATACCGTATGCCGCTCATGATATACAAGGGAGTTATACTTGCGGATCAGATAGGCTAGCTAGCTTTACGTACGAGAGATTGTCAGACTACATGGAGTGCCTGTAACGATTACGTCTGACAGGGATGCGAAGTCTATGTCTCGTTTCTGGATTATTCTGCAGCAAGAATTATGGACGCACCTAAATTTCAGTACAACATTTCATCCTCAATTAGATGGTCAAACAGAGCGGACGAGTCAGACTCTCGAGGATATGTTAAGAGCCGTGATTTTGGATAGAAGAGTGAGTTGGGAGCCGATCTTATCATTAATCGAGTTTGCGTATACTAACAGTTATCAAACGACGATCGAAATGGCACCCAATGAAGATTTATACGGAAGGAAGTGTCTCTCACCATTGTATTGGGATGAGGTAAGTGAAAGATAAGTTCTTAGACCCGACACGATCAGAGAAATGATTGAGGTTGTGCGCTAGATTTGAGAAAGAATAAAAGAAGCTCAAAAGCCGACAGAAGTCTTACGCTAATACGAGAAGATCTGAGCTACAGTTGAAGTTGGTGATAGGGTATTCTTGAAAGTGTCACCGTCAAAGGGAATTGTCCGATTTGGAGTTAAAGAGAAGCTACGACCTCGTTTTGTAGGACCCTACGAGATTTTAGAGCGCATAGGTCCAGTGGCCAATCGTCTGGCTTTTCCTCCGAGCATGGGTAATGTGCACAACGTATCGCAGTTGAGAAAGTATGTTTTTTAATCCAAAAAATGTGATTCGCCAAGAGGAGATTGCACAAAACTTAGACTTGCATTACGAAGAAATGCCAGAAACAATTTTGAATCGGAAAATCCAAGCGTTGAGGAATAAGTCGATGTCTCTCGTCAAAGTGTTGTGGAGTCACCATGGCTTAGGAGAGGTGACATAAGAATTAGAGGAGAAAAAGAGGAATAAATACCTCGAGCTTTTTGAAGAACCTCAGAAAATTTTGGGACGAAATTTTTGTAAGGTGGGGAGTGATCACTATTTTTTTAATGATACTTTATAGAGTAGTGACAAGTTTAAATTATCGATCCCACGGAGATTGTAAAAGCGAACATCTCATGTACTGACCATTTGTTTTTGGTTTGTTGTCTAAGTAAATAAAACTTTGAAAGGGTTTTTGAAATTTAAAACTAATTTTGCAAGAAAATTAAATTAAAGCAGGGAATTAAAATTGGGTTTTAAAACACTGAAGAAAAGATCAGATTCCAGGGCAAGTTCATTTCAAGGATAGCATGCAAGGAAATTTCATCGATCAATTTAAAATAAAGATTAGGTGGAACATCAGGAAAATATTACAAATTCCAGGGTTTGGCAATTCATAAAGTAGATTATCAATTTCCTATTTCGGTCTCTAGGAAAATTAACAACTCCCAAAAACATCAGATTTATTCCTATGGATTAAATTCCTCTTTTCAGACATAATTAAAATCCATATTATCAATTCTTAAATCCATTAATCAATTTTCACTTTTCATTCTCAAATTAATTAATTATGAAAACCTAATCAAACGGCCAATTTAATCAGATTAAGAAAAAGCACAAGAATTGATAAACCAATAAAAAATATTGATCGATTTAATCAACTAAACATGCATCCAAGACAATCACATAAGCCTTAGAATTTGAATAAGGGATTACCTACATTAAACAAAAATATGGAAAGATAAAACCTTTAACAAAACTTCATAGAGAAAACAAGCCTTGTTATTGCATCCAATCTTCAAAGGTTCGATCACAATCCTCACCACAATTCGAAAGCAATTCAAGAGCAAGAAAAACTCTAGGGTTTAAGTCTCAAAAGTGGCATAATTCCCAAAAATCGTCTAAACAAAACAATATATACTAGGTTTAATTATCCCTACATGGAAATAACTTAAACACAATTTCTGTCGATCGAAATGGGTTCTCAAATGCGAATACCCGAAAGCCATGTCGACTGCCTGCCTCTGAAATTCCTGTCGATCGACACAATTTTTGTCGATCGACAGGATCTCTTCCTCTGTCGATCAACTTGAATTTCCAACGAGCTCTTCGAAAACAACCTTCCTCTGTCTTGATCGACACAATTTCTATCGATCGAAACAGAGCACACCACCAAACGACTCTTTTTCAGACTTAGTCATTTTTCACTCCAAAAACCCGTATTTTTCAATATAACGAACAACTTAGACATAAAACTCATGCAATGCTCGGAATTTAAAGTAAACACACCATAATTATATCAAAACAACCTAAAAATCCATAGATAAGTGAACGAAATAGCGCACTTATCAGGGAGGATGTAATATCCCGAGATTAATTAAGCTAATTAATCGCTTAATTATTTCAATAAAATAATTTTCTTCTCAAATTGTGCTATAATTTATTTTTATTTCTAGCTAGAGCATATTTAAAATTTAACTCGAGTTCAGAATGTCCATTTTGTAAATCAAGCTAGGTAAATGCTCGGAATAAAATATGGATGAGATAAAATCGATCGGATTAATTTTCGGAGACCTGTAGGATGAGATATTAATTTTTGAATAGTTAATATGATATTATTTGGGAAAATGATATGTTGGAATTAATTGAAAAAAAAGGGGAAATAATGCATGTGAGAGGTGTCACATTGCATGTATGGAAATTGACACCTCAATATGTTGATTTTGGAATTATTCAAGTGAAAAAATACAAAATTGAAAAAAATAGTAATAATAAAACAAAAAAAATAAGAAAAATAAATAATAATAATAATAATAATTCACTCCTCTCTCTTCTCTCTCTCCTTTCTCTCTCTCCTGTTTTATTCTCTCTCCCGTCAAAAACCCCCCAGCCCCAAACCCATTTTCCCAGCACCCCCACCCACGCCACCCTTCTTCCCAGCCAGATTCTGGCCGCCTCAGACCGCCGCCGGCCACGCCACCACCACCATTGGAAAGCTCGTGCTTCAAGGTTTCTATGAAGCTATAGTCACGTCGTGAGATTGAGAATCGAAAGAGAAATGGAAGAGAGAAGTGAGGCCGCCGGAAATTGTAAGATTCCGATTTCCAGTTTTGTATCTCATTTTAATGCGATTAATTCGAGCTTTGGCTCATGTATTCGTGTTCCCTACTTCCTAGAGAATATTTTGATACCTTGCAAGTTGAGTACGGACGCCGGATTCTCGCTGCCGCTGCCGTCGTCTTCTATTTTTCGATTAGCTTTCACCCATCTCTTTTTCCGTCAGCTTTTCAAGATTTAAACATGTTTTCGTGATCTTTATGAGTCTAGAACCTTAGATATATGTTTGCATGTTATTGGAGGTGGATAGAATGGAAGGAAATTGAAGTTGCAGGGTCAAATCTCGAGTTGCCGGAGAAGAAGAAGCGCATCGATCGATGCAAGGCACATCGGTCGACGCAGCTAGGTCATATCGACCAGACATACCGACCGATATGGGGCTGGAAATTAGTCGATATGGTTTGTGTCGACCGATACAACAGGGCATATCGGTCGACAGAGACCCACAGAGGAGGAAAAGTGGTTTTCTCGTTCGTTTTTTATTCGTTTTGAGTCGTTTTTGATTCCTGAGTTTAATATATATCATTATCCAAGCATGTTAAAGCATGATTAAGGTGTGGGTTTATGTAATCAAGAATCGGGTTGGTTTTATTCAATTAAAGGAGGTTGAAGCATGTAGTTTAAGATAGAAAATGTGAAGTGTTTGTTTAGGAATTGTTGGGTTAGATGTCTATCCTAGATCATCCATGAGACAAGAACCATGTACCTTTAGTACATGCGCTACTCTTATTAATTTGTGAAGGTTAACTACCTTAACCTTGTAAGATCGGGTGAAATGGTGGTGACCTTAAACCCTGGGAGGATGAGAATTATTGGGTGAATTGGTGGTGACCTTAAACTCTAGAAGGATGTGGGTGAAATGGTAGTGACCTTAAACCCTGCAAGAAAGTAAATGATTATCTATAAACGATCGAGTCTCAAAGGTAAATTCTGAGACTAGTGCACTTAGATGACAGTAGGTTGAGTGTGTATTCATTCCTAACTGATCATCGTAACTTGGAAGCGGGCCAACTTCCAGTTACAACCCTGTAAATAGATATAATATCATGTAAAATAGCACGTGCAAATAAAGTGTTTTAGATGTCACGGTTTCTTTCAACAAAACCCCGTGTCCATCCGTGTGAGTTGCATAGCATTCTTATATATAATTGTATGTTTTCGGGCATGTTTTCCATTGGGTACATTAGTACTCAGCCCCTCGTATTATTTCTAAAATACGCAGGTTGAGCAACGAGGATTGGAGTACAAGGGGTGTAAACAGGCGAGGTTAAGATTGTCTGATTTTAAAGATCCCGACGCTGCACACACCGCTGCTACAAGCTCTATTCTTTCCTTCCCGTTTTTTAAATGTTTTATGTATCAAATGTTATTTTCTCGGACTCGAAGTATGACATCTTTTTTTATTTAAACATCTCTTTCAAATTATAAGTCTTTTGTTGATTTAAATAAAGATTAATGTGTGAAAAACCTGATCATCAATGTAACGTGTCCTCAAATTAAGGAAAGGGCATTTCACTATTGTTTGCTAATGTTTCATTTTGTCAATTAAAAATACCCTCCACTATAAAAAATACCCTGATATTTCTCTTATCACTGAAATATTTTATCAATTAAAAATACTCTCAATCGTTAATGATTTTGATGAATCATACATTAAATAATGCTTGACATTTCATTTTTTTGGTATATTTGTGACATAGATAGAGATGGCCATGGGCCGGTTCCGGTTCAGCGGTTCTAGAAATGTGGAACCTGAACCGGCCCTTCTGTTTGCGGTTTTGGTTTTGGTTTTCAAACTAAAATCGACGGTTCTGGTTCAACACGGTTCCTGTTTAATCCGGTTCCGGTTTGGAACCGGCATTTCAAGGTGACGTGCCGGGTTGTCATTGGTCAATTTAATTTTTTTTAATTTTTTTTCCAGCGGTTTGGCGGTTCCCAACCACCGATTCTTGTACCGGCCCGTCTTAATACGGTTTTGATAACGAACTATTTGGATGGTTCTGGTTCGGAATAGTGAAATTTTGGGCCGGTTCATGGCTGGTTCGGGCAGTTCATGTTCCATTTGGCCATCTCTGGGCATAGATTGTATGATAATTAAAGTATGATTCATCTGAATTTTGACACTGTTAGAGATGTAGGATATTTTTAATTGATAGAATCAAACATTAGGGTATAATTCAATGATATAAGTAACTTTTGGTTATTTTTCATAATGGAGGGTATTTTTCGTGGATAAAATGAAATATTAGGGTATAATTCTAGGAAAAGCAAACATTAGGGCATTTTTCATAGTTGACCAATACTTTAGGGTATTTTTCATAGTTTTCCCTATATTTTATTATTAGATAATCACAACAAGGGTGTATTGGTAATTAATAAATATATAATATATTTTTTCCATAACTATTTCCTTAAATCTTTCATCCATGATTTATATCCTTAATTAAATATAAAAATTATTTTGAAATATTTGTTTTACATCTTTTGGAGACGACATCTACTCCAAATTATTTTTATGGTAATCTTCTTCCCTCTTTGTTAATTCTCCAGCATTCATGCACGTCACTGCCGCCACCACCATCGACCGCACCGCCCGTCCATCCCATGTTGATGCCACAATCATCGCTAGTAAGGATTCTCCCATCTCCATCAAATTGAAATCTACTCTCTCTCGACGGCGGATCCAGGCATAGCAAGGGATGGCGACAAAGCCGAGAACGCAGATGAGAGCGCAAAGCAGAGAAGTAATGATTACTAGGAAGACGGAGTTGAGTGTCTCCAACGACGAGGAGAGATTGTCTGAGGGCGGAGAGCTAGCGCCGCCAAGCTCGCGTGAACGGACGGTCATATAGATAGAGGAAGTAAATGGTAGAGAGAGGGGGAGATGGGTGTGTGGCGTTTGTAAGCTTATTTCATAATTTTTTTTTTCGTATATAAGTTGCATTATATAAGCCTGTAAATATGCATTATATATGCCTGCAAATTTGCATTATATAAGTCTGTATAGTTGAAGTATATTTTGGTTTTACCAACGTAAGTTGCATCATATAAGCCTGTATATATGCATTATATAAGCCTGCAAAGTTGCATTATATAAGCTTCAAAAGTTGTAGTATGTTTCTTTAAAATTCAAAATCCCTAAATATGATAAAAAAGTATAAAAATAATTAATTTAGAAAAATATTCATTAAAATTAGAAATTAATAAAAAGTAGCGAAAATGCAGCATAAAATTAGGAAAAATAATTAATTTAGGAAAATATTCATTAAAATTTGACATCCCAAAAAAGTAAGGATTATGGAGCATAAAATTAGGAATTTTCCTATTTTGTAGATTCAATGGGTATGAAAAATGACAATTTACCCCGTTAATGCAACTATTTTTGCCTAGTCGATGCAACAAATATTTTTAGGATAAAAAGCATCATATCCGTTAATTTCCTGATTTGATGGCCCAGATTCATTCTCATATCCTATCTAAGGGGTCACTTGAGACTTTAACGCACCCATATATATATATATATATATATATATATGGATTAGATCCGGTGATAAAAAATCCTCCCGTGATAAAATGATTAAGCAGCTTAATTACCTTTACAGTGTTGCTTGATAGTGTTTGAATTGTTGTTTGATTACAATGTTGCATGATAGCATTTCAGTTGTAGCTTGATCATTTATTGCTTGATTGCGTTTTAATTCTTGCTTGATTAAATCTCAGCCATTAATTTAATTAGATCTAATGGATGAGACTTATTCTTATTTTTAATATACATATTTATTATCATATGATCTCATCCCTATATATAAAATATATATATATATATATATATATATATATATATATATATTTGGTTGTAGATAAATGTTGGCTTTTGTTTTTCTTTTGTGAATGTTTAGAAACTTTAAATATATGTTATGCAAATATATACAAGATGTTGAGTTGGATTAAACCTAAGTGAATATTTATGTTTTGCTTTTGGGCTTCGGGAGATCTCCTGATTGTCGCAAGAAATAAGAGAGGGGTGTTTTATATTGTTGATTGTAGACATACTTGCTTACTTTTGCCCTTGAGTTTCTTGGAGATGACTTGTTTGAGTTGTTGTTTTGGTTTTTGCCTCTTAACTGTTGGCAGGAAAAAAACAGAGGAAGGGAAAAAAGGGGGGAAACCCTTGTAGGATGATTGTTTTGAGTTTTGTGTTACAGAAGATATAGTATGTAAATAAAAACATGTAGCTAGTAGCTTCATGGTCAATGGTTGTGCAAAATTCTCCCCGGCTCAAGGTTCGAAACTTATTAGGAGCATTTTTTTAATTAATTTTAGAATATTTTGCTAAATTAATCTCTTAATAAATTTCTACAATATTAGTTAATAAGCTTTGATTTATATATTTCAATTATTAGAGCTAGTTGTTTGCTAGAATTTTGATAATCAAGAGTTTGATCCTTTTTGAAGCTAAGTTTTGTGCATAATAATATATATATTTTTTATTATTTGTAGCAAGGCACTATAGTTGAGAAGTTGTAGTTCTTATGTAATACATGCATCTCATAAATCATATATAAGATTGTGGAACTATTGAATCCTGTGATCGTTATTTTGGAAATAATTTAGCAATTAACTAAAGCTGATACTTTCAAATCTAGTAGTAGTTATTAAGGCAAATTCAAAATCTTGTTGCATAAAGAAGATGGTGGGATGACTTTGATCTTAGTTTGGATTCAATTTAATCCTAAGTAATGATGTCAACCTATTGCTCTTAAGTGCTATGAATTAGAGATTCACTTTTTTTAGAATCTCATTAAGAGTATATTTGTGATGCTTATTCTCACCTTTTGATTGACTGGAGGAGTTTTTCTATTGCATATACTAAATTCATATGAGTACCATGTTCTCAGTAGAATTTTTTTTAGATTATTAAATTGAGCAGGATAGGATTTCAGTAGTCATAATCTAATATATTTTACTAATTAATTTAGTTCTTTATGTCGATCTAATTGTTGGTTGAATGTTCTAGCTTGAGCATGTTTCAGCGTTTTAATTGTTAGAATATAGTGTAGGTTAGTTGGTTATGTATTTATATTAATATTGTCATAGGTTGTTGGAGATATATATATTATTATTGTTTCATCCCGAGCCTTGACTTGGAAGATGTTAGCATTTAATTAAGTTTTGATTTTATATACCTTTCTAGGAAACTAAATTAGCACTACTATTTTCTTATGGCTACAAAAATGTATATGTTCTGGACGTAGTGCAACAAGCTTTTGATAGTTTATGATTCTAATTATTTTAAATTATATTTTTACTGAAAATCTCATTGGCGGTGTGGCTGAATTGCAAGACTCATCCGCCAAGAAACAAAGTAATTCAAAGCAAGTTTTAGGAAATTAAACCTTTAGCCGAAATATTTCTCATTTTCGAGCCTACCTTGTCGTGTATTAGATTACCCAAAAAGAACCTCATATAAAGTTTTATACTTAATAAAATGCATCTGATGATCGTTAGCTTACGAACTTTTATGAGAGTTTGCACCTAAGTTTTTCTTATTTATTTGTTTTTCTCGAATTGACGCTTATGGAAAGAATTTGTTGTGATGAAGGAAATGCGGGGAACGCGCATTAAGAAGACTGCAGGCTCTTGGCAAGAATCTTTTGACTAAGCATAAGGTGGGCTTTCCTATTAAATTAAAAAATGTGATTTTAGACTATGAGTCCTATTTGTGAAAATCATGAAAAATATGTTTTGTTTTGAATTAAATTGTCATATCTGAAATGATTTTTGTTTTGAATCACCTATCTTTCCTCTAAGCCGGGAAAACGGCTAGAGAGTTTATGTAAAATCTGAGTCGGGGAATACTGCCAGAGCCTTGAGCTTTAAATGTCAAGGTGTTTATGAACGATCGGATCTTGAAGACTCTATTAGAGCCGAGATTAGCGCACTTGGTGTCAGACCTGGTGGAAGAAAGGTCTCACTAAATAGGCTGTTCACCGTGAGGAAATAGGCCTGCTTCCTAGTCACACTTATTAAAATATATAATGTATGTGTAAATAAAACTGAGCTTGGTTTAGCAAAAGTAAAATGAGTTTGATAAACATTGTGAGATTCATAAAAGTAAAACTTATGTGTTATCCCTCTATATGACAATTTTAAATCTATACATGTATCTGACAAGTGTCCACTGGGTATAATGTACTCAACCCTGTATATATTTCTAAATATGCAGGTTAAGCTGGAAACAGGAGTGGTGAAGTGCTAAGTTGTACAAAACTTTGGAACTCTTAAGAGCCCGGGATTATGTATCTTCATATATAATCTGACTACGCATGTTTCGCTGCAAATATTCTCGACTCTTTTAATTCCCAACTCTATCTTGTAATATAAATTATGCAAATTTTGTTTTGTATCGTGCTTAACAAGCTAGACTCGAATGCTTTTGTCAACTCCTTCATTTCACACAGGATTATCTATCTCTCATGCTTGTCCTTATTGTGATTATTCACCTCTTTTCTACTGCATTTTGTTCATTAGTCGATTACCATCCCCGATGTCACGTCCCCGACTTTGGGAATTGCTAGGGGCGTGACATAGTGGTATTAGAGCAGTGCTATTTGCTCTTAACCAAAAAAACTTTTTTCTTTCTATTTGAGACTAGCATTGTATCGCTAGATCTAAATGAGACGATCGCTTAGCACTCAACCATGTCATGCTTAACCGAATAAGGTGATAACTTATTTATATAAAAAAAATTTACATTTGTTTTTACGTTTGGAAGCCTCATCATCTATACGACATTAAATAGTTGATAAGCCTGATAACACTAATTGTTTATGCTTCAAAAATACTTGTGATATTGAAATATTGATGGCATGATTGTTTGTTTTTTGAAGCATAAACCGTGATTTACGTCTTATTTGAGCATATTATTTAATATATTATGTTATGATATCTTAGGTAGAATAGATATTTATGTTAAGGTTATATTCTCCGCACAAGAACGTAGATGAATCCGATTCTTTGGATTTTTGAATAATATATCTATTATATGAATCGAATGGAGGAAACATCGTCTAAAAATATATAAATAAAATAATAATAAAAAAGGGGTCTTAGCGGGAGAATTAGCTAGCATGCATTGTAATTAAATGCAAGAATGGTGCGGCCATGATAAATAATAACTATTGTCGCAAGTGTAACGGCAAGCGAAGATGTAAATTGATCGCAAGAGCGTTGATTCAATTTTATTTATTTATTTATTCTTCTCTCATCATCCTTTCATTTGAAGAAGTCCTTAGAAGCCATCGAATATTAAAATGTTATAGAGTACGACCACAATCAGGAATATGGTATGAAGGATTAACGATAAGGTGATTAGTCCCTGGTTCCATTAGTGCCGTGAATAACGAATAAATGTGGAAGCAACAATACGATTGGATGGAAGAATGCATTCATGAGTATACATAGACCATGTTGGGAAATTTGGCTAAGTTTCCCTTCCCCAGTAGCTAATTGTAT